>JAMKCH010026499.1:0-27715 GCA_023653785.1 Ophioderma brevispina
GGACGGGGATTAAGCCTTCCAAGCTAAAAAGACTAATTATTTACTTGATTGAAACCTAATGGAAGATATGGCCTACATAATAGTGTCCGTATTCTGGTTAGCAAACTGTAATAATTAACAGCAACGGGAAGATGGCAAATGGAAATGAAAGGCGGAAGGTCCTCCGGTGTTGTGCGCAATACTTTCGGGTTGCATTTATGACGTAGATAGAATCGTTTTGAGGCTCGATCCTTTGCTTGTTGTTTCAAATTACTGGAGAGAACCTATATCCCGGTAAATAGCGTTGATTTAAATGTCGTATATCGGTTTTGCGGTTTGCGTTACCGATTCTGCCTAGCTGGGAATCCTCAAAGGCTAGGTACAACCTCCCGAAAACGGGGATTGACGTCAGGAAGGGCATCCGGTCAATTAATTTTTTGCTTCAATAAATCCAGCAATCATGGCGTATTAAATCAAACAAAAAGGGCACCAAACCGAGCCGTGAAAGTTGGGGTGGGCGGCACATGCCTACCTCAAAAAAGGAAGGTGCAGGGAATCACCTTGAGTCGCGTAGGTGCTGCCTGCCCAATGACGTATTAAGCCCGATAGGCGGTTCGGGGTGAGGTGTGGTAGTTGGAACCTGGGGAGTTTGAGGGGAAAAGGGGTAGAGATAAGTGAAGAATTGAGGAAGAGGAAGGTGGAAGTTTGTGGTGTGCAGGAGTGAATGTAGAGGGGGAAAAAAAGGGGGGGGGAATAGATGTTGGTGGGTAGAGGGAAGAAAGTACAAGTTTTGGTGGGCGGAAATAGTGTAGGGGATTGGGGGTGTGGGGAATTGGTGTGAAAAGGTGTGGAGGTGAGAAGGAATAGCGATAGGTTGATAACAGTCATAATGGTTTTTCGAGGAAGAGGTAGTGAATGAGGTTGATATGTGGCTATGCGCCGCAGTGTGTAAGAAGCGTGTAAAAAAGGGAAACGTTTTTATGATGAGTTTGGCAGTTGAATGGGATGTGCAAATTTCCGTGAATTGGTCTTATGTGTTGGTGATTTTAATATGTGCATGTGGGGGAAAAGGATCGAAGGTTTCAAAGGTGTTCACGGAGGAAATGGGTTTGGTGAGAAGGTCCTGGAAGAATGCTGTTTGGAGTTTTGTGATGAAAAAGAGTTATGTGTTTCAAGACTTGGTCAAGAAAGATGACAAAAGGAAAGTGACATTTAGCTCAGGCAGAAATGAGACAGATTGATTTTGTGTGTGGCAAGAGGAGAGAAAATTTTGAGAAGAATGTTAAGGTGATTCTGGGAGAATTGCAACAGGTTGGTGGTTGAAGATAAGAGTAAGGGTGAAAAAGGGTTGAGGAAATG
Source organism: Ophioderma brevispina (assembly GCA_023653785.1). Classification (NCBI taxonomy): domain Eukaryota; kingdom Metazoa; phylum Echinodermata; class Ophiuroidea; order Amphilepidida; family Ophiodermatidae; genus Ophioderma; species Ophioderma brevispina. Next base: position 1,339 of record JAMKCH010026499.1, read on the forward strand.
AGTGCATGAGAGGAGTAAGTATGGAAGCTGAAGAAGAGAGACAGAAAAGATTTTGAGAGGAAGTGTGGGGACTTGGTGGGACTGATGTGTTCAAATTTGTGGGGGTTCTTAAGAAGGGGTGTTACAGCATATTATGAAATGTGTGGGAAAACAAAATGTAGGAGAGACAGTATAAGATACGGTTGTGGAATGCTGAGGTGAAGGAGGCGATAGTGAGAAAAGAAGGGCAGATTTAAGGATATTAGAAAAAAACGTACGGAAGAGAATAAAGTAAGGTATAAAGCGCTAAAGACTCGAGCAAAGAAGTGGTTGCGAAGGCCCTATGAAGAGGAGGCAGAGAAGGGGCTGAGTGCGTTGAGAGAGAATCCAACAAGGGGTATAAGATAGTGAAGGTGAAAAATTAATGGAAATATGTTTGAGGGGGAAGATGTATGAGGGGAAGTGAGAAGTTTAATTTCCGTGAGAAATATAGAGGTAGAGTCTGGAAATAGCATATGGAGATAATCATGATAGGACAATGAGTGGGATCAGAAGGTAAAGGCTGATGTGGTGGGCAGGGCCAGTAATATGGTCCGCCGGGAAGAAGTGTTGAAGGCAAATAAAGAAATGACAAAAGGAAAGCAGCTGGACCCTCAGAGTTAGTGCTGATATGATTAGTTCAAGTGGAGAGATAGGGATTGGTGTGATGAATTGAGTTATGTCAAGAGAGTGTTAGATGGAGAAGGGATGCATGCCCGTAGCCAGGATTTATGTGGGGGGTGCGTATTTGCCAAGAAGTGGACCTTTTGCGTACCAACCATCATTTTTTTTGCTTGCTGTCAACTCGCGTCGCCACCCCCGAACCCCCCTTGCTACGGGCCTCGTGGGCAAGTGATGAGGTTGTTCAATTTTAAAAGGAAAGGGGATGCAATGAGTTTGAACATATGGGATGTGGAAGTTGTGGAGCATGCAATGAAAATTGTGGATGGTCTAGAGAATAGGAATTTCGGAAATAGGGAAGTGGATGAGATGCAATTTCGTTTTATGCCAGGGAAGGTAACGATAGATGCATGTTTATTTTTAAGGCTGTTCAAGAGGAATATCGAGCTAAGGGAAGAGCTGTATATGTGTGGTTTTGTATACTTGAAAAGGCATTGTAGGAATACCGAGGAAGGTGATGGAGTGGGTGATGCGGAAGAGAGAGATACCCCGAAAGTCGATTAGAGCATTGAGTGAGTTTTGTATGAAGGAGCCAAAACAAAGTTTAAGAGTGTGGCCCTGAATTTGTCCGAGGAGTTTGAGGTGAATGTGGGTGTGCATCACGGTCCTGTACTTTCGCCATTGATTTTTGTAATTGTGATTTGATTAGTCACAGAGAGTGCAAAAGAAGGTTTGTTAGTGAGATTTTTGTATGCTGATGCTTGGTTTTTTTAATGAGTGCGACATTGGAGGGACTGAGGGGAAGTTTTTGAAATGGAATAGCCCCTTTGAAGTAGGTCTGAAGTAAACCTTGGGAAGACAAAAGTGCTGGGCGTGGGGTGGAGAGAGAGGTGGTAGTGAGTAATGTCGACCCATGTGCTGTGTGTGGGAAGAGAGTAAAAGCAAAAAAAAAAAAAAAAAAAAAAAAGAAGACAAGGAAGAAGCAAGTGGAGGAGGAGAGTAGGAGGGTTGGGTTGAGGATGGAGGATGCATTGAATCGGGTGAAATGGAAGGAAGGAGTAAGGGCGGTTGCTGCGAATGTGAGGTGAATCTGGCCAAATCACCAAATAACCAAATTTTGAACATATGATGACCAGAAAATTTTTTAGTTACGAATCGCCTAACTCGCCGATGTCAGACTGGCAACCCAAGATTCTCTATAGTCGCCAAAGCTAGTAATTTGCAAATCGATGTGAAATTGATGACCGCGGAGTAAATTGCCTCAAATTCACTGTCCAAATGCCACTTAGTTTGAGAAAACATACCAGTCTGTCAATCATGAAATTTCATCACTTTCTTAATATAACTAGAATCTCTGCCAAAAGTGTTGGAACACTTTTATAGGCCTACTTCAAAATGCCCCCCTCTCCCTGGACAATGTTGAATCCTGAAATTTTGTTCTTGCCACCATACAAGAACCCAACATTGATTGGTGGGGATAGGGAGGGGTTTATGGATAGAGAATGCTCCAAGCCTCCCAACCCAAGTTGACATGATTTCCTATATATCTCTTTAAGAACAGGAGGAAAAGGATGAGGTGGAGTCAGTGAAGGAGTTCACATACCTAGGGGATAAGGTTAGTGAGGGTGGTGGATGCGAGGTGGCTGTGACAGCTAGAGTGACGTATGGGTGGGTGAAGTTCAGGGAATGTGGGGAGTTGTTGCAAGGGAAAAGATATCCTTTGAAGATGAAAGGAATTGTGTATAAAAGTTGTGTGAGATCAGTGATGCTGTACGGGAGTGAGATGTGGTGTCTGAGCGAAAATGAGATGGGGATTCTGAGGAGGACAGAGAGCAGTGATGAGAGCGATGTGTGGTGTGAAGTTGATGGACAGGATGAAGACTGAGGACTTGATGCAGATGTTGGGTTAGGAAGAGGTGATGGACCGGTTGGCGAAGGCGAATAGTGTACGTTGGTATGGGCATGTGTTGAGGAAGGATGACGAGCATGTGTTAAGAAGGGCTTTTGAGTTCGAGGTGGAAAGTTTGAGGAGGAGGGGACGTCCAAAGAAGACAAGGAAGAAGCAAGTGGAGGAGGAGAGTAGGAGGGTTGGGTTGAGGATGGAGGATGCATTGAATCGGGTGAAATGGAAGGAAGGAGTAAGGGCGGTTGCTGCGAATGTGAGGTGAATCCGGCCAAATAACCAAATTTTGAACATATGATGACCAGAAAATTTTTTAGTTACGAATCGCCTAACTCGCCCGATGTCAGACCGGCAACCCAAGATTCTCTATAGTCGCCAAAGCTAGTAATTTGCAAATCGATGTGAAATTGATGACCGCGGAGTAAATTGCCTCAAATTCACTGTCCAAATGCCACTTAGTTTGAGAAAACATACCAGTCTGTCAATCATGAAATTTCATCACTTTCTTAATGTAACTAGAATCTCTGCCAAAAGTGTTGGAACACTTTTATAGGCCTACTTCAAAATGCCCCCTCTCCCCCTGGACAATGTTGAATCCTGAAATTTTGTTCTTGCCACCATACAAGAACCCAACATTGATTGGTGGGGATAGGGAGGGGTTTATGGATAGAGAATGCTCCAAGCCTCCCAACCCAAGTTGACATGATTTCCTATATATCTCTTTAAGAGAAATACGGTAAATAATCGGGGCAAAAAGAGCAGTCGTGTTCCAACACATTTCGACCAAGATTGTAGTGCATTTTCAGACATTTTAAAGCACTTTTTCCAGATGCCATGCAAGAAAGTAGTCCACCCAAGATTTTTGATCCCTCCGGCAACTAGGATGGCACATTCAAACCCAATGGCATTCGGTGACTGTAAACATGGGTGAGAGACAGCCAAATTGCCCATAAATAGGTGTTATTTGGGGCACAAATTTGCTAAATGTTTCAAAACATGGGGTTCTTGGTGAGATTTTGGCCAAATTGTCTAAAAAGGAGGTATCTTTGTGTGAAAATTTTCCCAAAAATAGCAGTCTTTGGGTGACAGTGGAAACATTGTAAAAAATATGACATTTTTGGGTGACGATGATGCTTAAAACGGACCAGGGTCCTAACAGCATTACGTGTGCATCACCTCCACAATGCGAGTGACCCCCCCATGGTCTAGACAAGCAAAAGTAAGCTATCTTTTACTAGTTTTATCATTCCTATTTTGGTCATGACAGATAGCTTTTGCTAGTCTTCAGGGTAGGCCTACTCCATTCTAGCTCCACTTATCAGTAAAATAACTCTAAAAATACACTGGGCCATTCCTATGCATGTGCTCGGGATGAATTTAGTTTTCTGCCACCACGGTCCACACAGTTTATTCCGTTGAGGCTGCCAAATTCATCGGGTGGTGGTGGTGGCACATACAAAATGCCATGCAAAATCTTACTACCTGAGCTTACCTACCTTAAGAATATACGTCCCAATGCACATGCATGTACCGCTAAAATGATAAAATCATATTTTTCAGTGCAACACTGGTTTACATATCGATTCAATTAAAAGTCTGAGGTTGAAAGGTCAAAAACAGAAAAAAATGACGGAGACATATAATCACTGGATGCTTCTATAGGTCACTTTCTTAATATAAACCTAGTGCATTTTCAGACATTTTAAAGCACTTTTTCCAGATGCCATGCAAGAAAGTAGTCCACCCAAGATTTTTTATCCTTCCGGCAGCCAGGTTAGTGGTGTATAACCTAATGAGCCATATGTGAGCTCTTTGACCCCATTTTTGTAAAATATCTGTCAAATGGAATTTCCTTAGCAAATAGGTACTATAAATTGCCACCAATATGCTCAAATAGACCTTTAATGACCCTGTGACCTTTTTAACCATATGAGAAAAAAAAAACTTGCAAATGCAAACTGTCCTTGGTAATGAATCATGGTTACAATGGATTCAAGCACTGAAATTGAATGAAAGCAATTGTCATAAGATGGAATGAAATAGCAGAGGCTATTACCACTTCTAAAATACAGAAGATTTGTGTTCCCAAATGATAGCAGGAAGGCACGGTGCACAAATTTTCATTGTGAAGTGTGAGGTGTCCAATGTATCTCAAAAAATGAATGAATTAGAAAACTTTTAGAAAATTTAATGAACTTTTTCCACCAACACGTGCACCTCTTTACGTATGGATATGGATTTTGCCTAAAGTTCAAAATAAGGTCAAAAACATCATGACTATATTTACCAGTCATACTTGAAATAATTACACTCTACAGGAAACCTGGATCCTCAAAATAGGTGGAAATAGGATAGGTTTCACAGTCAGTAAAGGAGGGCCACGTGTGGTCGAGTGGATTGAGCGCTCGTCCTGCACTCTAAAGGTTGTGGGTTCGAGTCACACTGCGGCCAACGTGTTGTGCCCTTGAGTAAGGCGCTACCTCAATTACTCCACTCCACCCAGGTGTATAAATGGGTACCAGTGTTATTTAATACTGGGCAAAAGAGTAACAGACTACCTGTGCGGGAGGAGTGGCGAACCCCCCACAGCAAAAATAATATGGAGGGTCGGGCCTAAACGCTAAGGAAAGAGAGATGGGCACTCTGCGAACGAGCTGCTCGGCACGGACAATTTATTTCACAGTCAGAAAGCATTTCCACTTTTCCCCCACTTAATTAATTACTTACAACATGGGCGTATCATATAGTCAATACAGCCAAAAAGCAGCGCAAATATCACACATTCTTTCTATTTGTCTTAAAAAACTTGCTGTGATCTACAATGGAAGGTGCCCCGTTCAAGAAAAATACATACACATTCCTATATTTTCCAGATAATTGTGTTTATCCAATATTTTCCCTATATCATTTATTGCACTATATTTTAGCACCTATATTTTTGCAAAACGGTTCACCTGTAGCCCTGAAGGTACTGTTAGAAATGCAGTTACAATATTGTAATTCTTTTTTACTTGGTGCTTGTTGGCAAATGACAATTCTGGAAAAATTGGCCAAAAATTAGGGTTGAAAACTTGCATTTATAACATTCTTTGGACTGAAAAAAGACGGAACAAGAAACAAATATTGCATATGAAAGCCAGGCAGAACTTTCTGAGATAAACGTATTTTGTGAGACCAACTTGTTTTAAAAAAAAAAGAACTTGTCTCAGCTCCTTTGGCTAAAAAGCTATGTGGGGGGCGTGCTAGGCTCTTTTTTTAGCTATGAGATAAATCCAATTGAAAAGTTATGCACGAGGGAAGTGAGACAAACTTTTTTTTACCTTCGGTAACTTATTTAACATTTTACCAGAGTTAAGGTAATACAAAATTTTGGGGCTAAGCAGTAAGCAAAATGACTGTCATAAACAGTGTGGGCCTGACGTTTCGATCTAGCAGGATCTTCATCAAAGGCCAAACTGCTAACATGTAACAAATAAATTAGTCGAAAAATTTGAAAAAAAAAAAAAAAAGGTAAACTTCACTCATCGAAATCAGATTGATCAATGTTACCATTTGGCTGGTTCAGGTTTTTCTTTACTAGACCATTCATATCTGATCAGTTCTTTACTAGAGAGCAACTGTTGGAATACAATGCAGTTCCACGAATCAGCGTAGCTTGCATCCGTCCTTCATCGGTCAGCTCATTAGGAAAGTCAAGAAGGTCCAGACAGTGCGAATCACAAGGCCTTCTAGAAGCCATTAAAGAGTAAGTACCCAATTTGCTTAAGGTGGGGTTGCCCGATCATGATCTACATTTTCATGGGATGTTTACTTCCATCAATTGAGGCATATCACCAAAAACATCTGATTACAAATTTTTGAGTTAAATCGTCCAGCCATTTGTTTGTAGAAAGCCAAAATTGTACAAATTGCCATAGACAGTGTGTGTTAATAAATTTCCCACACGAATACTTTGTAGTTTGCTTTTTAACATTTGTTTGTTTTCTGTTTTGTTCATTGATGGTATTGTTTTGTAGTGTTTGTAGCAAGCACAAAAGAAAACCTCAAGGAAAAATCTGTCATGTCAAGTATAACAACATTACATTCATAAGTGCTGGATTGACTTAACATATAAAGAGTTTCAGACTAAAGATGTTGTCCAATATTGGGCTTGTAAGACGTGTAACGAAGAAATCACTTACCTTTAATCATATTGATGCATAATAAATCAAATTAAGTTTGATACAATATTTGAAAATCAAATACCTGATGGTGAGATTGGAGGAAAATTTGAAATTCTCATTGGATCAAACAATTTTTGCAAACGATTTAAAATGAAAGTAATTTGCAATAAATTATCCCAAATATTTGTCAGAGATCAATTTAAATCAATTAAAGGTCTTCGCGTGCAAAAAAAAAAACCGTCGACCCAATATGTCTATCTAAAGCAAATATTCGAAGCCTTGATAAAAATTTTGATTCTTTTAAAGATCTCTTACACTGTTTTTCTAAAATGATTTTTAAATAATTGGGCCTCGTTGCAACTGGCTAAGAGACAAACCCCAAGATTACTTTCATTTAGATGGCTATAATCTTGAGTTTAATAACAGAAAAAATTGTAGAGGTGGTGGTGTATATGTTATATATAAAGATAACATGACTATCAAATACGACATGATTTGGCTAAAATAAGTCATCCGGAAAATGTTAAGTCTGTTTTATTGAATCGAACATATCAGATCGAAAAACTCATAGTGGGCGTCATCTACAACCTCCGGGTTCAAATGTTAAAGAGTTCCATTATTTTGCAGATGTAAATACTTTCTAAAGTTATTCATAATGAAACACCTGTGTACTTAATGGGTGATTTTAACTTCAATTTATTAATAAGGAATGTTCATGCTTAAACAAATGACTTTATAAAATATCATGTCTTCACACTCTTTTTATCCTAGTATAACAACGCAACTAGACTTACTTCAAGCTCATCCACCCTAAATTGACATATTTTCACAAATTCAAAATCTATCAAACATCGGGTATTATTATAGCCGTGTAGTGTATCACTACCTGTACTTTATTACAACTGAATTCTGAAGTTATATAGAAAAACAACTGATACATTTCAAACTGAAGTACGCCAACTAAATGAACGTAACATACAGCTTTTAAATCTGAATTGAGTAAAGTAAATTGGGAACCGACTGCTCAGGGGATGATTTCAATAAAGCATATGGAAGTTCATTTCTATTTAATTATCTTTATAGATAAATGCTGCCCAAAAACAACAAAAGGTAGATCCACAGCAAAGAAGATAAAGTCACCTTGGTTATCTTACGTACTTTTTGAAATGCATTCGCAGAAAAAATAGACTGTATAAAAAATTTTATAATTAAACCTACCGAGGTACAAAAAGATATATAAAGAATATAGGCATAGACTTAATTCCACATTGCCTACCATTGCAAAACCAACTATTTTAGCTACATACTTGAAAAAGAAAACCTAATCGAGGAACACTTGAAATTCAAATTCTATTAATAAGGCTATTAGTTTTCCAAAAAGTAATTCAGAAAATTTGTTTCCTGGTAGTTGAAAAATATTCACATGTCCAAACAGAATTGCTTCCAATTTAACCATTTTTCGCTAACATAGGCCCAACATTAGCCTCTACAATGTCACCATACTGGTAAAAAATTCTCAGCGTACCTTCAGAACAGTAGTAATGCGACTTGTTTTTTTAAACCAACAAATGAAGATGAATCCTGAAGATTATCAGAAACCTGGGAGTAGAAACGCGCTGGTATGAACTATTAACAGATTTTAATCAAAATGTTGGCAAATGAAATCGTTTAGTTCCCTTGTCTATTATTTTCAACTGTATGTCCTTTAACTCAGCGGAATTTTTCCAGATGAACTCAAGTAGCAAGGTTGTCCCTAAATACAATAAAGAAAATCCAGAATATTGGACATTATATACCAGTTTCCTGTTCTCCCGTGCATCGTCAAAAAAAAAGCAAAGATAATCTTGACGCATTTTGTATAATCGAAGTTATGATTTTTTTATCTAAGAACAATCTATTGTATAAGAAACAGTCATGGCTTCCGTACCAATCATTCTACGTATATGGCTGTGATTGATTTTATTATATGTTAGTCAGGCCCATTGATGAAAGGTATGACACTGTAGGCATCTTTATGATCTATCAAAAGCATCGACTCCATAGAATCACACAATTATGTAGCACAACTTTATCACTATAGATTGTAGGGGTATCTCTCAGAAGTGGTTTAAAATTATCTTACCAATTAGCAATTTGTTTCGTATATACATTAAATGCTGAAAGTGTAAAATATACAATGTGTGTACCTCCGGATCCATACTTGACCCTTTTTTTAATTTATTATATATGAATGATTTGTCATACATCTAATTTACTCAAAACATACTATTTGGGGGGGCCAGATTGGCCAACTTGTTTTCTATTCACACAGATGTTGACATATTATGTTCAACAGTTAAAATATCGCCTAAAGGACGGGTGTGTAACTGGTTAAGGCCAATAAGGCTATCCGCTAAAATGCAAAAGACAATCTTAATGTTTTTGGGTACTCGTTTTCAACGAAGAATGTTATAATAGATTTAACATTTTTCTTGACGGTTGTAACTTACTCCATAGTAGTATAAACTAAATTCTTCGGTATCACATAGATGAACACTTAACTGGAAAAAAAAACAAATTGATAATGTTTGCAAATTATGTGCAAGAAATATTCTGTTCTCAATAGGTACAACGTGTTCTTCCCGAGCAAGCCCTGATAAATTGTATTGCTATTGGTATCACCATATTTGAACTATGGCTTGCTTCTCTGGGCAATGCAAACAAAACTTATTTAAACAGTCTTTAAGTTAACAAAATGTGCTATTGCAAAGTTTTATTTCAAATAGCCCATACCTCTCATGCCATCAAAGCCCTTGTTTAAAATATAATACACTTGATATATTTGAAATGTATTAGAACGAAGGCATATATTCCATGTATAAATAACCAAAAAAAAAAAAAAAAAAAAAAAAAAAAACAATACTGGTCCTAAACTTTGAACAAATTCCCAAACCACTTTAAAATTCAAAAACGTTAGGTCCATTTAAAAAGGAATAATTATTGCTCTTTTCAACTTGGTGACTTACTCCAAATTTTATATTCAATATGTATTAAAATTTAACCTCTGATTTACATACATATGTATCTAAAATGTACCTCTGAATTTAGCCAATTGTATTGTCATATGCAATTAATACGTGGTCACTGTATATATGTAATTATTGTATATTGTACACATTGTCATGTTCTATGGAACTATATTTTGCTTGCTGTATGTTCGTTTTTGTGTCTTTTCTGTTTTTGAGATGTTTTTTTACTATTAAGGGGTTTCAACTTTTTCAGGCTCTTGCTTTTGTTGTACCTCCCCCATCATCTTGTGTTTTTTTTGTATGTTTTTATATGTATGGTAAAATAAACTTGAATTTGAAATTTGATTTTGAAATGTGGTATACCACACTTGTGAGACTTTTTTGTTCATAAAATTCAAGAAGGAAACATTTCCCCATCCACGGTATTCGCTTTGCTTTCTGTTGCCATCTTCCTCCAATCATGTTTCTATCCTGTGGACATTTTTCTGCATATCGAGGGTTGACAATCAGAAAGAACGTAACTCAAACCTAAAAGAAATATTAAAGAATTTCTCTAATTCTGCTTTTTCATAATTAAAAATTTGTTCTTTGTTTGATTAATGTTTGCTTACAGTACCAATATGAGCATTTATGAGATGTTTTACATTTTGAGTATAATAGAGTTGCTTAGTAGAAATATTAACATCACATTCTCAAAAGCAGGGATTAACAACAGAATTAAAGAAATTCTTTTAATATTTCCTTTTAGTGTTGAGATTACTCCTTCTGATTGTCAACCCTCGATATATTTGATTGAAATAAATAAATATGAATAAAAATATGAATAGAATAACTTTCTCTGAGTACCAAAATCCTATTTTAATGGAGTAAAGTGTGGGATGAGATGTCATATCGGATCACCCACCTTAATCAGACACAGAGCTCTAATACCTAAACCCAGCGGGCAAAGCCCATGTTATTGAATAGGCCAGCAAGTACCGCAAAATATAAATACGGGTCTCAACTTGACCTGTAGTTGAGTAATAATTTCTTGGCCAAGTTACCAGGTACGCCCGCTTCCCCTCCAAACGGCCACACCGGTTGTTATGTGAGACGCAGTTCACGCAACAAGCACGAGCGCGATAACGCAATGGCCCAATAAATTATTACTCCCCACTATAGTTTTCTGAACTCATCTGTGCTTCATCATCAGTGCTACATATCTTGCACATTTGCATACGCAGGCAACTATTATTGCCCAATGATTCAACTTTTTATGACCATGTTCAGAAATCAGCATGAAAATCATTCAAATGTTCAAACAGTCTAGTGCCTATGCAGTGGCGATCCAGGATTTGAAAACGTCAAATTACCGGGGGCCTGAAGGCTGAATCTTGTCCAAAAGCTTCCAAAGGGGCCTGATTTTGCAAGATTTTTGCAGAATTCCCGGGAGGCGGGCGCGCCCACCCTCCGCCCTCCCTGGAATCCCGCGCCTGTATAGGTAGTGGTGTTTGAGATTGCTTACAAAACACCTGCCATATCAGATCACATGACCTTGAAATAAGTGTGGCAGAGGTCACAATATTTTAAAAACATTGAAAGCCTGTGTCTACTATAATTGTAAGGTTTGAGTGAAATATATTCTTATATTTAGAGATAATTTAGTGTTTGATTAATTTAAGGCAATTTTTGGGCAAAGCATTCATGGCTAGAACAATAACATGGTACTGTTTCAACATATTTGAATCAAGTTTTAAAAATTGACCCCCTGTGTAATCTTTGTCCTAGACCCTCTCCTTAAGGCACCAATTTGTGACACTTAAGCTGGCGTGGCCAGGTGGGGAGAGGGGGGCAGAGGTCCCCCTCTGAAATTTTTTTTGAGGGGAATCGGGAAATAAAACACTGATATTTATGTTAAAGTCAGCCCTTTTTCGGATTCTTTTGCCTTGCTACCGGGAAATTTTTTGCTTTTTCCCCAAAAGGTAACAATTTTAAAATCATCAATTTTGGGGAAATTGCCCCCTCGGGACCACCGGGCTGGCTACGTGCCTGCACTTAAGAATCACGTTTCAGGTTGTCTACATATTTATCCCAAACCCTTTGTACTCTCGAATGTGTGTTACAAATCTCCGCTAGCTCCCAGGTTATTGGGTAATTCTCAATATGTTTGAGTATTTTCCTATGCTGATCATCGCGTTAACCGTTCTTTAATATTGCCTGTATGTATGGTATGTCTTTTGATAAGGAAATGCCAGAAGGTGAAGGACATGTCATAATAGAGTTATTTTTTGGTACAAAACGAAAAGAAGAAAGAAAACCTTTGAGACTTGTACAATTGTATCCATTTGATACATAAGCATGGGAATGTGACTTTTTTTTTTTTTTTTTTTTTTTTTTTTTTTTTTTTTTTTTTTTTTTTACATTTGTTTTTTTTTTTTTTTTACCATGGCTTACTTCAAATTACATAGATTAAAATTTGGAAATAAAAAAACAACTCTGTGTTTGTGATTTCATTTTGGACTCATGTATTAACCATTGGTATAAGTTCACATCTATCATAATGACCAACAGAGATCTCTTTGAATGTTGTCTATGGCTCTCAATGATTAACCTAGGATCATTTGGTGAGTTTGGTATATTGACCATAGGATTTTTGTTTCTACTTAATTCACCACTTTCAAGAATACTGCTTCTAGGTAAATACAACTTTGGCATAATCACACATTTGCAGGTGGGGGGCAAGTAGGGGCACCAAGTATTTGGGGGCATTAACACTTTTTTTAAGAAAACACATCTTGCAAAGGTGAACATATATGCTTCAATACTATCAATCTATTACTTTGTAACTCCAATTTGAGAAGGGAGGGGGGGGGGTTATTGGGGTATTCCTTCCCGCTCTCTTCCCCCTGCATATCAGCTAAGAACTGGCTGAAACATATACATTTATATGCGATAGAGGTAATCGTATTCATGAGATTTATAGAGCGCCTTTACCAATGTAAGCAAAGGCGCTCTAATAGGAGAAAAGAAAAACTATAAATAGGGAAGATGTGGGATTTCAGTTGCATCTTCTGAAAGTGTTTATTGTCCTTGGTTACGGAGCTCAAGGGGTAAGGCATTCCAAAGGCTGGGAGCAATTGATGGAAAATGCCCGATCGCCTGCCATCTTCCTTGAAGAGGAACATCAAAACTGACAGATCTCACAGAAGGCATGTTTGTTCCTTTTTGGAAGGCAAAACCAGTGGTTATGACTTATATCAATTAACGGGGTCCACTCCCTTCTCAAAAATCTTGTAATTAACTGAATATCCTAAAACATTTGCATTTAGGGTATTTTGAGATTTAGCATTTTGAGACCTGTGTGCAGTTAGGGTTCTTTAACAGTCCGGCTTTCCACCCCCCCATTGGGTTTTTCTAAGGAAATCTATGAGGAGGGTAGTGGTTACCCTGGTAGAATGTAAAAAAGAATCTACCTACAAGGGCATCAGCTCTGAGAGCTAATCCAGCATCCCAGCACATGCTGCCCTTGCATGGTGTCGTGTTGCCCAAAGGCTAGGCTATCGCCGAAAACTGTGGATTGACGTCAGTAAGAGCATCCGGTCAATATTATCTTTTTGCTCCAACAAATCCTCACTCAGCAATATTGCTGAGTGAGGTGTATCCGGCCACCCCTGTTTAGCGGGGACAAAACTGGATTAAAACTTTGGTTTAACTTAACTATATACTCAGGAGTTGTATATGTCTGGGTAAAACCAAGAATGTTCACACACTGATTTGATTCTATTCTGATGTGTTGTTTGTTCTCAGTGACACTATGCAGACTGTATTCCCATTTAAGGTCTTTCCTTCTATATACCCTCATCCTATTGAGACAGATAAATAATAGGACACTCACATTCTTACATGCCATGGATAAGGCACTACTCAGGGAAAATCTGCAAGGACTGTCACAACGAGACCTAGAAAAGGTAGGCTTTTGTTCCATTGGCCCTTTAATTTATAGTTCCTTGTGTCTCTACCCGCTGTGCAGTGAGGTCAGTGCGAGATTTCTTGGTCGCAAGAGTAAATCGCTCACACTGACTGCACGACAGCAAGTTTAATGCGCATGAACAATGACCGGATTTCTTGATGCGAGCATAAATGTTACACATCACTGCACAAGGTAGACCACGGAACTATAGGAAGACCAAGATTCAAGTGGTCTGCTTACAGTGATCAGGGAGGCCGAGTTTCCCACTGTACACTATGGTTGGCAAATATGTCTAAGCTAAAGACATCCTGCTGACGTACTGAACAAAAAGAATTGGCAAAGCATTTTAAAATAAATCCATCACGTTTTACCAATAATTTCTGGAATCCAGTATCAGTCAGTCTGTGTTTAAAGGTGCAACAAAAGAGCTGGTTGCCGTACCAGGTGTCCTAAAATATGTGAAAATTATAATGTTTGGCACTAATGTAAAGCTTTCTGTCCAAAATATCCGAATGTTAAATGATAAGCGAGTATATTATGGCTAAATTTCAATTGTATCTATCATACCTCAAAGTTAGATCTCCACAAACAAAAGAAGGTGTTTCATTGTTTTTGACTGTTTTAATTAACGGAATTAGAAGACATATGTTACCTTCTCTCTATCATGTCCAAACCCTGTGGTTCTCAAAATAATGCTCAGCCAGAGATGGGTACCACACGTCTGGCTGCTTCAAGTCCTTGTCTGTGCATGTTTGCCTTCCAACAGTGGGCCGACCAAGACGCTGTTCCCTTTTCTGTGGTGCTGTTCCACACCACAGGTAGTGTCCTGCTCTGCTTCCAGGTAGCCGCCCACTGTTGCAAGAAACCTTAGATTGGCCAGTTCTGGTTCTCATCTGTTGAGACAGCGAATTCAGTACACGAGGAGTCAGTCATGGTGGGAGATGCTCACCAGGTTAAAAACCAATTGATGTTACTTGTTGATAGCAAGTTTTTCTTTCCACCAATGTGATCTTAATCATTAGAGGACTATAAGGGAGGAGAAGTAGACAGGGTTAGCACTAAGTTTTGAAACAAGGGGTCCAGGGGACCCCTTAACCAAGACCGGAATTGCAATTTTGAGCGGCTCCAATGGCAAAATTTGGGGGTACACATTGTTTTATTGTTAAACATTGCAAGGGTCTTCAGTCATAGTTCAATCACTAACAATGAATACTATGCAGTCCAATCTGCCATGTGCCAACCTTTTTTTTACTATAATAATGCATGATTAATAATAAATGCAGTGGAAAAATGTCCGTTGGAAACATAGATTACAAGGTATACATGTATTGTAAAGCATTCAGTCAATTAAATTGTCAATTGTCATTATTAAAGTTGATAACATTTTACGTGTAATTTATTGTAAAATGACAATATTTTTTTCTTTATTAAAATGCCAAACAAGACCAAAGACAACTACACTTGTTTCTGCTCTGTTTTTTTTAATTAGAAAAAAATCATGGTCACTCAAATTATTGTTAATAAATCAAAACATGTAACTTTGTTTCTCCAGGCTTCCCCTCCCCTCCCAAAAATAAATAAAAAACTTCAAAATTTATACCAACCCCCCTACCCCCTCCCACCACCACCACCTCCTCCCACTAGCCACCAGATGCTTTCTAAAATACACTTGTATAGCAGTGGGATAGTCCAAGGGGTGAGCCACAGCCCTGAGAGGTGAACCTCAGTCAACAGTGGGTTTTATGCTTTTGTTAGTTACCATTGTACAGTTTCTGACTGGCTCCACATTCTGATTACACGCTAAGGTAGGGTAACTTTTACTCTTTGAGTGCTACCTTTCATCATGAGATACTGGATTTCATGATCTTTTTACAGTTTAAAAAAATAATCCTCATGCCCATAAACATGAATTTAAGATAGGGCCTAAGAATTTGATAAATAAATGCACAATATGTATGTTTTTGTATTTTAAACAATTGGATGTTTTGAATTAATCCATTTTTGAATGGAAAACTTTGAATGAATTTCTCAGCTGAAACTCAACTCCAAAGGGTTTAATGATGAAAAATAAATTGAGCTACTGGTTGGCAGTGGTTCGCGACTGGAACCGGCCAAGAAAGAAATTTTATTTTGCGTATACTTAATCGGCTTAATCTATGTTGGCAATGTCGAGTAATGATAGTTTCTGCTTTATACACTTGTTGAAATTACCCGGAGGAGGTATATTGGATATACCTGCCATTTCTGTTTTTCTACTTTTACAATGAAAAAACACCCACCCATTGTTCAGCACCATGCTGCTGAAACGTCGGCAGTTCCGCAAAAATGTTTAAAATATTCCGCATAGGGACGGGCTGAACTGGGGTGAGTTATCACTTTATTTGTGAGTTTGCCGATGTCAATGAAAAGGCAACAAATTGGTAAATTAACTGAAGACTGATGTTTTCCCCGATGTTTTTCTTAACCACAACTTCTACAATTTGATCACTAACTTGCCGACATTTCCCGCAAATTAGCCTGGTCATTTTGGGGTTTGAGGACTATATTTTTCCAAAATGCTATCAGTATGCGGACCGCTTCCGATACTGAGGTTGAATCAGAACCTAATCATTTGTCTGGGAACTCCATTGTGCACAAGACAAATGTTTTCATTTGAACTATAATCTTTATTTTGGAAGCTTATTTTTTTCAAATATTTTCCGCCGATGATTTTTTTTTTGGATTAAATTTTTCGTGTGGCTGTGAAATTTTTTCTGGACCGGCGTTCCCGCGGATTTTCCGTGTTATACAGTCAGTTAGGGTATTTATACTATTAATGAAAATATCACCTGCATCGCCGGAGGACATGTGGCGGGGGATTTCCCCAAGAATGTCATCGTGTTTACGAACTAATGCGAAATAAATGAAAACAGTAACGTAAATTTTGTGATTTATGCAATGCGAAAGTGGCAAATTCATCATTGAATTTTTATCATTTGCCGAGTGTACTTGGAAATGTCCATACTTGAAATCGGGAGTTGATTTTTTCCGGGGATTTTTTTGCGCGTTCCAGCTGGACACCTTAGCTCAATGAAAATCTAATTTTATGCGTCCGAAACGGCAAAATGAGCGTCCTGGACGCCAAAGCGCAACTTAGTGCGACCCCTGGAAGTAGAGAACCTCTGTCTCCTTCCCTGTCAAGTAATTACTTTGCCAGTGAAGCTTAATCGCGCACCACCAAACCCTGTTTTTTCCAAAACTATTTTTAAAATATGTTCTTAAAACAATTTAATATGCCAATATGATAATTTCTCACTATCTGAACATTTAACAGCTTTTGCTATCAGAAAGGTCGGACCCTTCACCGTGACAAGGTGGACAGAGCAGTATTAGCTAACTGGCTAGGGGACTGGGTACAACTCTCTACTGCTACAAAATATAACAGGTGGGCAGGCTATACTTAGGGGGGGTCAAAAAATAAAAAAAAAGTGGATGGATATAGTGTGCAGCAACATGCGCGGGCTTATGAAAACACACGGTTGGGGGTGGGCTGGATGTGCGTGGTGTGTGAGTGACAGGTGTCTGGAACTTAAAAAAGGTACAAACATTTTGCCATATCGTTTTTTGTCGAGAGAGCTACTGATGTCGTGGCGTACACCATAAGGTACACAGTAGTTGTAGGACACGACATAAACACCCCGCTACTAACACCATCATAACACCTAAATGTGCGATTTATCTGTGATTGCGTTCCACAGGGTCCCCTTCCCCTAGGTCGACAGGGGGTGAAAATGTCACAAGGTCAACATTTCCAAAAAAGGCACATTTTGCATATTTTTTGTCTAGTTTAGCTCGAGACCAAACTCTAGGTAATTGTAAGGGAGGCCAAGCCTCCTAACCATGTAGTTTCATTCCTCCAGGATCCTACCCTGGGTCTGACCGGGGGTGGGTAAATGTTTAAAAAAAATGGTCCAACATTTCACAAAAAGGTCAACCTTTGGCCATGATCTTTTTTCTAGTGACTGTTGTTCTTATAGACTACTGTTTTTAAGTATAAGGTCTATATGCCCATGTGTGTGGGAGGCTGTAATGAGATGTGTCGGGCATATGGTAAAGATGCATATAGGTTAGGTCAGGCTACTCACGAAAATGCCAGTTTTGCTTTGCTGTATTTGAGTGCAAAGTCAAAATTAAGAAATAATATTTAAATGTTTTTTGATTTTTTAAATTCTTTTAAAATAAAGAAAGATATAAATTTGTTTGTTTTCCACAATACAGACATTAAACTTACTCTCTACACAGGAGTTTGTTTGTCAGCTGATTTATATTACAATATTATTAATCATAAAATCTAGCCTCAAAGGGTAAAATGGCCCAAATTCACGATGGCCACAACCAAAATATAACAAACTGACCAACTTACATTACTTTAGGCATACAATCCCACAATAATTCAGTGTTATTATACACCCTGTTCTCTTGAAGATAGTATATTGGTGAGTAGTTATTATCACTTCTGAAAAAGTATGTGGCCCAGGGGTACATTTCGATCAAATTCAAAATGGCCGCTAAAAACATATAACCTATTATATAGGTCCAACAGGATTGGTATTAAAACAACTTTCTATGCCTAGCTATAAGCGAACCTGGCGTAAGCGAACTTCACATTTATAACCTGATAAGCGACAACCTTATATTATACCTGATCAACGGCTTTTGATGTCCTCTCCAAACGGCATGTGTGAGCGCTGCTGCCATTTTGAAGAGCGCCACCACCGCCGCCATTTGGTTTGTTTTTATTTAACGGAGAATTTATTCAATAATTGTTACTAACACTTCGTATGTTTACATCTATGTGTGCGTTAAGGGGGGGGGGGGGGGCTTGTTATCTATCTATTCCGTATTCTTATCCTTAGGATGCCACAACTTTTAATGCTGTCCGTGTGATAACCCATCCTTTGTTCCGAATGTGCGCAAAAGGTAACAAAATAAAAATTAGCTTCTCTTTCTTTCCACAGGTCCACTTAAGATGGTAACATCTATTTAGCTGCATGGGGTAAAAAACAAAAAAACCACACCCACATCGGAAGCGAAGTGGGGGGGGTGGCAATTGTATATTCACGTTAATTCATGTTCATATAGCTCCACAATGGATATCCATGTTTATTTATTATTTTTTCATGAAGGGGAAATGTTTTTCACCACGTCTCTATCGAAACTTAACTTAAGATTCTAATGAAAGTACTCGATACATCAACTGCCAAATAAGGGTACGTCTTGAATCACACTGCCTTGAAGTGACTGTGCTTCCCTCCTTTCAAAAGGACTACCCAAGAGATTAAATACGGCATCTCGCCCCGGGCGTGGGTAATACTGATGGAAATTGTAGTTTTGCATGTATTGAAATGTCCATTGGTGCCTTGAATATGTACACCAGCGATTTAGAGCCCTTTTCTCTAGTCATGGCCTCGTGTCTTCCTTGACATGTTCCTTCACGATAGATTTTTTTTTCTGCGTGGTGATCTAAGACCCACAGCCCCTTCCCCGACATGCCGGGCCAACACCCTGACAAGCCAGCAACTGCAGAATGAAAGTATGCCATCTACAATACAACGGTGTTAGATGTGCAACTACTTGCACTGAGACCTATGTAAGTGAAGGACTAATACAAATATAATTCAGGTATTACAACAGGTAAGATTACTTTTAAGCAGTTTAATTTAATACCTCAGTCATTCCATGACTGTAGGCTTAAAAGCCATGCCTGATGGACTATATGTCATCCAATGTAATCATGTATGTAACAGTCTGTGGAAGATTCCAACGGCTGCTGTACTGAGCATGGACCAGTAGTCAGTACTCCATGGCAGTAACAGGCCTTCATGAAAATGAACTCTGTTAAACCTCCCACAAGGGGCTCAAACTTCTAGCTCTAGTCTAGTCTAGGCCCTATCTAAAGGGGTTCAATTTATTTAGCTTCTGAAAGACTGTTCTGTTCTGGAGGGCTGTCGTGGCTGTGGCCTAACCTAGTCCAAGGACCCTCTGAGCAATTCTCCTCAGAAATAAGTTCTGTGCTACATACATTAAGCGTAGTTTTTTAACACTTTTGTTAGTGTCCCTACTGTCATGATTATAGGCCGACTAATTAGGTAGGGACCTAAACAGCTACCTTTTTGCAACATGCTTATGGCATATAGCCTCAACAACATTTCAAATTTCAAGCATGTCAATGTCCAAGACACGAGATAAAACCTAACCTGGCTGCTCTGAATTTATTTTTGTTCTGACTGTCAGTATAATAGCCTAGTAGAGAACATGATGAGCAGGGTGCGTTAGATTGATACCTGTCATGGAATCCATGTTTACTGCTATGCCTTAGCCTAACAGCTAACCACTAGTCATGCATAGGGCCTACTATACGGCGTTTGTAAAACAACACGAATCGCCTAAAATCGCTTACTCTTCGCTTAATTCTCGCCTACTCTCTCCTTTGATGGAATTGCCTTCACTGGTGCGAAAACAGGAGCTCCCTAGGTAAGTAAAAATAATCCTCCGATACACAGGATCGCTGCGTGTGCTGAATATGAAGACTGCACGGATTTACACATGGCGGAATTGTGTAGTTTGTCTACTGATAGAGTGATTTAGTAATTCTAAGCTAAAATCACAAAAGAAAAGATAGGCAGTGAGCTCAGACCCAGTTTAATGAGACCGAGAATCTAATTAGCTATGACTGGTCGAATCACTCAGTCTCACTCGTCGTTTCACCATTTCCACTCTGAATAGTCTTGCAAAATTGTTTTTCTCCACCCGTGACGTCATTTGACCCCCTAACTCCAATGACCTGAATATTTTGTTTAACACGACTAAAGCCGGATACAGCCCGTAGCTATTGATCGTAATGGTATGGTTGGTTCTGTCGAACTTGACATCCCCCCACAAAAAACCCCAATCACCGATGGTGGCGAAACAAACATTGCAATAGGCATGTTATATTGCTCTTGTTTTCACCCCGGCATCTTGGCATGAATATTCCCATAGCAAAATATAGACAGTATCGGGATAGTAATCAGATATGCTTACGAACATACTGGAATATTGTTTTCACATGCCAAGTTTTTTTGTCCATATATGGTCATGGCGGGGTGGTTCTTGGGATAGTATCGAACAGTAATCCGCTATCCTACGGGTAGCTAGTATCGGATACTATCCCGCTACTAGTATCGGATACTATCCCGCTACTAGTATCGGATACTATCCCGATACTAGTACGCCTCGGATACAATCCCGCTACTAGCTAGTACCGGGCTAGTACGGATACGACCGTAACAGTATCGGGATAGTTTTCACATGCAAATTTTTTGTCCATTTATGGTGGTCAGTGGCCTGGGATAGTAAATTTAACGTAATCACGCTATTCTATTTCTATTCGAGCTATTCTTATCTACGGGCTATTATCGATACTATCGCCGCTAACTATATCCGATACAATCCCGCTACTAGTATCCGACACTATCCCCCGCTACTATACGTATCCCATACTATCCTATAGCAACCTTGTTCCGTGGTCTTTTCAGTTTTCCTCCCTCCCCCGCCAAAAGCCCCCAGAAGGTGGCCCTTTTTGTTCTTGTAGTTGAAATTTCGTCTGTTATAGGAGGCACCTCTAGAGGATCCAGTAGTTTGCAGGTTTAAAAATACATTTAAGTTCATCATTTCATAATGACACTACATCCATGGAAATTACATGACGTCGTAAGTGCATGTAGCTTAAAACACACTGATTCAAAACTCTTCAAACAAGGTAGGTTCTATACAATGCCTTGCGTCAACAAATATTAACCAACTGCAAAAGTTTTTATAAACATGCAATGCATCAATTTGATCAACCAACGAGCCTACATGTATAATTCATCTGGCCTGCACGGGCCATGCAGGAAGCTTAGTTGTAACAAATTATGGTTTCTTTGTTGCACACTAACCTGTCATAGATTATAAAGCAGCAATGCAGAGATATCGCTCACAGGCACAGATAACAGCTAGCCATGTCCCCATACATAATCCCATGTAGAAGATTAACATCCATGATAAGAATTCAGATAACAACAGTGGGCAGTCAATAACAGCAATGTGTATTCACACTGAACTCTGGCGAAGACTCTAGTGTTACATGGCAGTAGTTGTACTTGCTTGCTCTGAATTTGGTTGAAACCTTTGAACTTGGTATATGACCATCATTCGCTTGTCCAGGCCTCTTCTGGATACCTTCAGATACCAAGTATCCGAATAGTATCCACTGGTGGATCCATGTGATATGCTTATCATTTGATTGTGTTACTCTTTCAGATGTGTATCTGAAAGTACCCACTAGCGGATTACCTTTCAGATATAGGGTATCGAAAAGGTAACCGCTAGTGGGTACCTTTCATATACTAGTGGAACCACATGGACACATGAACATTTCATACCTAGCATTTGCTTGTGGCTACCACTCAATACCTAGTATCTGAATAGTAATCCACTAGTGGGTACTAATGGAATATATCCCAATAAGTCCCGCTAGTGGATACTTTTGGGTACCTTCGATATACAGGCAATATATTACCGGAACTATCCCGTATAGTTCCGGGAACTGTGGGCCGATTACTTTTTTTTTCCTTGATATGACGGTATAACACTTAACAACCCTCTCGTGACCCCTCATCTGCCCCTCAATTGACCGCCAATTACCCGCGGTAAATAGGCTCACACCGCCCATTTACCCGCCATTCATCACACGTTCTGTGCTAAAAGACTATCAAAGCTAATAAATAATGACTCCGTGCAAGCTGGGACCGAAACTAATGATTGAGATTTCCTGCCACAGAAGATTGAAAGTTAGGAGAATTCGTTTTTTGATCAAATAGTCCACGACATTTTGCGCGGCGTAGTTCCACAAAGTTCACCAGGAAAGTTTTGGGACAAACACACCAAATTTGAATTTCAAAGATATTTGCTTTTAGGTAATTGTTGGTTCTACAAGATTCAACTAATAATCTTTGATGAATGCATCAACACAGGAAAATTAAGCGAAGTAGGCTATTCCGTTGTTTTACACACTTCCGCTACTAATATTGTCATTGACGTTGAGAAAAATGCTTTTGGCATTTTTTGCAGTCGATAGCCTTGCTAGTACAGTGCGTTATCACTGGCAAAAGGTGATACCGATTCTTTGTGAGTGCATGAATGTTATTACTTTTCATTTGGCATGACAACGTTTTTACCTATCGCTGCTGCACTTTGGCTTAGCCTATAAGGCCTATAACAAAATTATGAAACCCAAGACCTAGGCATGTTGGCATAACAAACCAAAGCGCATAGGGCAGGCTCAGCAGGGATGGACATACTTGGCATGATGGCATAGATCCTAATAAATACGCTAGCTGGGCTAGCCTATGACTGCCTAAGGGCTATGCCATGCTAGACCTAATTATCCTATGCTTAGACCTAATCGTTAATCTACGCAAGTCGCTCGTATATGATTTAAGCTTCTAGTTCATGACCTAGTCTTTGACTATTTTAGGCTGTAGGCCGAGCACCTGCCGGCAGCTCTGACATTGTAGCACCCTCTCCCACCTATATTTAGGGGGGGCAGGGCTTCAGGTTTGTTTTTGAGAGATTAAATTGTAGTTTCTACCATTTCTGATTCTCACAACTTCAGCAGAGTATGTTACTTTTTATTTTGGTGAAATCTGACATTTCGTTCAAAATGTTATGGTTGATCGAAGTGTAAACAGCTCGCACAGAGAAAGACGATTTATGTTTCGTATTGTTTTTCAAGCAGCTAATTTACTTGTTTTCAATTGTTTTCCCAAGCATAATATTTAAAGAATTACAAAAATCAATTAATTTTGTGGTAAAAGTGACCATTTCCAGATTGTTTTTACTTTAAAATATTAGGCCTATATTAAAGAATGATCCAATTAGAATTAAAAAAAAAAAACAAAATTGCAATAAGGAATTCAATTTAATATGATTAATTAACAATTAATGCTTCGGACCTTATATTGGCCTAATATCTTTTTTTTTGCCATTTTCGAAAGTTTCAAACTTTCCCCCTCCCATTTATATCTCAAAAACCGGTTGGACCTATTGACTTCAAATTGCACAAAACTAGTTTACTGTACACTATGAGCCTAGAGAATTTTGTATAAAACCTTTAGTTTTTGAGTTGCATTGATTTTTGTATGTCCACCAGCAGCAAAAGGCGAGAGAAGTTTGAACGGCTGCCATGGCAACACTGAATATATTTTGGTAACGCTCTCATAGGATCACAGATCCTGGCCATAGTTATTGGTTTTTGTTTTATTGGGGGGTTTTTTGTTATGTGGGGGGTGGTGTTTGGGGGGTTTGTTTTGGTAAAATTTTTTTTTTTTTTTTAAAAAAACATTTTTTAATTTTTTGGGGGGGGGGGGGGCCCTTTTTAAATTTTGTTTTTTTCCCCTTTTGGTTCTGTTTTGAGAGAGGGGAGAGAAGGGGTTTTTTTTTTGACCCCCTTTCCCCCCCCCCTCTGTTCCCCCTCCCTTTCTACTTTGCGCTCCCTTGGGGGTGGTGGCCCCCTTTGGTCATTTGGAATGGCGTCGGGATTTTCTTGGTGCCGGGACCTTTGACCCACCCCGGAGAGTAGCATACCGGAGGCGAGGGGATCCGAGACAATATCTGTGAAAAAGCCAGCAGACCGAACCTGTTGGTATATCACTAGCTTTATTAAAAGAAACTATTGTTTTGATTGCAAGATGTTAATATTGTTATGAACATGACGCCATGTCCCCCCTGAAGAGTGCAAACATTGTTTGCGGTCTGATGTTGCATGACAAAAAAGTGACTCAGGTCGTTTCCGAGAAGCCCAAGAAGTAATGCCTGACTCAAGACCCATAAAGACCTTTTTGATCAGTAGGGGCCTACTGCCAGCAATTTTTTATATTGGGCTAATATAGGGCAGGCATCATTTGTATGGACAGCTTTGTATCACCATAATCAAAAATGGTGAGGCCTTTTTTATTTTCAATTTTACATGGAATACCCCCCTAGAAACTTGAAAATCACATGAAAGTGAACGTGGTTGATTACAATTAGGGCCTATCCACATGATTGAAAACATATTAATTCAAGAAACCTTGAAAATAACAATAGTTATGACCTATCCCCAAAATAAATTACGACGCCGCTTGAGACTCTAACTAAGACTGAATACAATAATGCCTCGTTTCTGTGTTCATCCACGTAACACAGTTGCTCTGTGGTCCAGTGTAAATTCCTCATGCCTAGTTATCGAGAAGACCGGGTTCGAGACTGTGTTTTTTTTTTTGTCTTTATTTTTTCAATTTTCTCAGCCAGTTTCTCCTCCGAGTTGCTATAATGTTTGTTTAAGAATATGAACAGAACAGAAAACAATATTTTTTTTTCTTATTTTGACCAGGAAGAGCCTTTGATTTCCATCATACTTCCAAAAAGCTTTATTCCATCATTGAAAAAAAAAACAAAACAACGAAAACCAAGACACAGGACAAAGATATCCAAGAAAACACTCAAACCACAAACTTGCCCACACAGACACCACTCAACTCACAAAACAAGAAACATCACACATGGCTGGAATTTCAGAAAATGAAACATATGTGACACAATATTGTAATAGTAAAAAGTGTGCACCTACACAGTATGTGGATAGCTGAAAGGTGTAGAAGAAGAAAGGGTGTTTTTTAAAGAAATGAGTAAAAGAGAAAGAAAAAATAGTTAATAACAATCCTTATAATTAAAATAAAAATCTGTGGAATACAAAATTAGTTTTACTTCCCACAGGGTAAGATCAGTGTTATATTGTCGTTAAAGCATTCTTCTTTCCCCAGGAGAAGTAAATCTCAGCCTCACTGCTTGGACAACTTGTGGGAACCAGTGTTCTCTCTTGTTCTACACACAATCCACTACACCGATGCTTACAGCACATTATAGTCAACATTGTTCTTTTCTTCCACTCTTGTGTTATTCAATAATTACATACCAAAAACACTGAAAAAAAACGTCACCAATAGAGAATTAAGAAACGCACAGAAACTTGTAAATCATGTGGCAGATTTTGTTAAAAAAATAACTAAAAATTCTCCCTTAAAACAATGTTCTTTTATGTTGGTAAATAATTTGTAGTAATTTCTTTCGTTTTGCAGTAAAAAGTAAAAAAATATTTCATTATTGTTAGTCATGTTAGTCTAGAAGTAGTGGGGAACATTTAAGGAGGACACGCTGTGATTCACAGGCCACCTTGAAACGTATGTAAATAAAAGACAAACAAACGCCCACTCTTTCACGCTTGCTCCGGTTCTACATGTATCATATTATTGGTATGTCAGTTAACTTTCTGGCTTAGAGTGCAAAGGATACAAATTTACACAGGGCCACCAAAAATCACATTTATCACTGCAATGTCAAAAGGTGAGGTATTGTAGCATACTAGACATCTGCAACAGAAAAGAAAGTACTATTTAAACAAGTCCTCCAAAGACTGACAAGATTAAGAAGCTAATTTGTTAGTTCTTTACTACATGATTTCCATTCCTCCTAATTGAATTGGACACAGGAGAAAGTATATCTTTATAAGTCATGATTCGTGGTGACAAAGTAAAAAATTATAGAATTAGATGCCTGGAAACTGGTTAAAGGTGTATTATTAGGCATGTAACAAAGAGTATGGCACATTAGTGGA
>JAMKCH010026500.1:0-38235 GCA_023653785.1 Ophioderma brevispina
GATTCGACTGGCGTTTTGATATTGTAAATTTCTGAACAAATATTGATCGCAGGGTGAATAAACTTGAACGTAAAGGCAAATTAGGAGTCAACCTTTTATGAAATAGGTTTTTGTAAGTCAATAACCAGTTAATTACGTTTTATGATTGAAAAAATACGAGGGTAATTTCTACAAAAATCATAAATAAGGAATAAATTATGCCAATTTTACCAAGAGCGATGGATTTGCAAATGAGTGGTATGCCTTTGAATTTCGTGAATATTGGCACAACTTGCAAGAAAGTCGCATGTTGAAATGAAAAATACTTCCGTTTTAATATTAGAGCAGATTTTGTATAAATTACTAAGTGTTAAAAAAATATGCAAATTTATGTTAATCAGCCTATTGTTTTAAAACGGAGGTGTAAAACCTTGGTAAAAAAACTTTTGGAGGGAATTCAAACATATCTTTCATTCATCAAAAAAAATCCTATATGTACTCAACACTTACGGTTCAAGTGCGTTTTGGCTCAGATCTGCGCCCACGCTAATGTATAGAGATCAGTGAGGATTATCCCTTAGGGACGCACCCATTTGACTTCAAGGGGGGGTGGGGGGTTTGGAAGTTTTCTAAAAAAAAAAACTTTCCACCACAATATGACAAAAAAAAAAAAACTTCCCTGCTTCCCATTAAAAAAAACAAAAACTTTTACCCCACCTTATAAAAGGGTTAAAAAACAACAAATTTTTAATAATATAAACACGAAAAAAAAACCGCCCTGTTACTTACGGTTTGGAAAATCTATTAAACCCATAAAATGTGCGATTTTTCCGCGCTTACGCGGGTTTAATAATTACAGACCTAATTGTAAGGTGTGGGGCTTCTCCTGGTTTGAGCACATTTGTCTTTGAACGTTGCGACCAATCTTGCATTACCTTTACGCATGCATGAACCGGCCCGTGCACCAACCTTGATGTGTTTCTTCACAAATTAGCCTTACACCAGTTTCGTCTGTTACTCTTTGCTCAAAGTGGCCTATATGATAATTTGTAGAAATAACTTGGCAATTTTAAATTGGGTCCATCAAGCATATTAAGTGAGAAATTGAAATTATGCCTTGAAAAACCTAAATTACTCAAAGTTTCGCCCGGCACCCACTCCCGCATCGCTTACGCGCCACATGGCTGCATTGCGGCCACTACCTCCGGAAAACAATTTATTTTTCTTTGCCTTAAAAAGTCGGTCATGCATATAAAATACTATTGTTTCAATCAAAATTGGCTGAGAAATGTGGGTTGGAAAGTGAACATTGCAAGGGTTCCGCATTGCGCCTAAACCCGGGCAGCTTGATATAAGTACTACCATGATCCTTAACACTGTTGCAGAACCAAAAGTTAACCCATCAACGGTATTTTACTTTTTAGCATTAAAAGTGTTTCTTCAAATTTGCATGCGGAAAATGTGTTTGGGAAAGCAAACATCAAAGGGTTCCGCTCGGAAGGGGGACACCCCCTCCCGCAACCAAACCCACCCGCACTTGTATAAAATATCTTTAAAAAAGGACCTCTAACGTGCAAATAGCGTTGTAAAAAGGGGTCGAACGTGCAAATAAACTGTAAAAATAACGTTGTTTTAATATTTTTAACAGTGCAGACAGTTTGATATACGAACTCGGATGGCACTCATGCTTAATTAAAACAAAAACTTAACCCATCAAATAGATTGTACTTTTAAAACTGAGTGATCATACTATAAGCATTATTTCATTTTTGTTTCTATCTAAATTTGCATGGAAAATGTGTTGAAAAGCTTGAAGACAAACTCTCGAAACACTTTATGGTTAATTCAAACAAAACTTAACCCCTCAACTATATATTTTACTTTTAAAATGCGATCATACCTATGTTAAAAGCAGTATTAAAAAAGCAAATAATATTATATACAGGTAAGGTGAAACCCTTATGCAAGTCTTTTTCATCAAAATTTGCAGGGGAAAATTTGTTTGGGAAAGCGAATATTGCAAGGGTTCCGAGCTTTGCGCGTGAGGGGGGGGTATCCCCCCCCGCACCACCCCCAGGAAGCTGATAAACGAAATCTCGACGAAATGTATGCCTGAATCAAACGAAAGGTAATCCCACCAACTAATTTTTACTTTGTTTAAAATGCTGATCATACAGGTCTATAATTATAAAGCATTCAAAGCATATACACATGTTGAAGTGAACACTATCGAATGTTTTTTGTTTCTAACAAATTTGCATTGGGAAAATGGTTTTGAATATGCAAGGGTTTTCTGCGCTTCGCGGCAGGAGGGGGACACCCCCTCCCGCACCGACCCCCGGCAGCTTTGATATACAAACCTCTCCCTGACATTTTAGGCTTAATTCAAACAAAACTTAACCGCATCAACTATATATTTTACTTTTTAAAACTGTTGATCATACCTATAAGCATTATGTCCCGCGCCGAAGAGTTCGGAACGGGGACTATAAATGAGGCGTCCCGTTCGTCCGTCTGTGATAACTCATTGTACAACATGGGTTAACATTTTATCTGGGAGCTAAGGGCGACAATAATGCAACTTGGGGAAGAAACGGGGTTGATGAGTCTTGAACTGATTAGATTTTGGGTTTTTTTTTTTTTTTTTTTTAATATTAATGAACAATTTGCATAATTTATGAAAAATTCTCTGCAAGGCCTTGTACAAGTTTCTGGAGAGTTCTGTAAAGGCGTCGTATAATGAGGGAACTTTGGTGTGCAGGAAGCCGGCTAAAGAGTTTTCTCAAACTGATTAGATTTGGGCGTATTCGGGCAAATTGAGTATGCAAATGAGGGCTAATATATGCAAATCAGCCGTAATACTATACTTTTTGAAAAGGTACATAGGATACTCAAAAATCCTGCGCTGCATAGAAGATATCATGGGGCACCTCTTTTTTGCAATATGAAAGTATGTTGATATATGCGGCCAGTGGTCTAGGTATGCAAGTATGAGCTAATTAAAGATGCATAATTGCTGTAACTCTGAAAAGGTACGTCGGAAATAGATGCAAGTAAGTCCTTCGCGCGACGAAAATGAGACACTAGCCATAGGGGAGTTGGCAAATATGAAGTATGTGATATATGCGGCGTATGTATGCAACTGAGATAAGTAAATATGCATCATTGCGGTATCTCTGAAAAAGGTACGTCAGCATGCAAAATTTCCTGCGCTAACATGAGACTACATGACATAAGGGGAGGGGTGGGGTGTGGGTTTGTTGCAGGGGTGATGGGAGAGGGGGGGGGGGTGTTGGAGGGTTGTTGGGAAGGGGGTCGTTGTTTTGCGGGTGTGGGGGGATGTTGTGTTGCAGGGTGTTGGGGGATGTTGTGTTGGAAAGGACTGTTGGGGATTGTGTGTTGCAGGTTGTTGGGGAGGGGTGGGGGGGTTGCAAGTTGTTGGGGAGGGGCATTGATGCCTCTTGGGAGGGGGTGTGTTGCGGGGTGCGGGACATTCTTTTGAGGGGTATGTGTTGTGGGGGGTGGGGGACTTCCTGGGCCGGGTGTGGGTGGTTGAGGGGGGTGTTGGCAGGTAGGTGGCTGTTGTGGAGGCGGTGTGGGGAGGGGGAGTGCGTTGTCTGCCTGTCTGTTGGGGAAGGGGGGAAGCGTGTTAAGGGGTATTGGTGTGGTGGGGGTTGTCGGGGGGTTGGGGGTGGTTAGGAGGGGGTGGGGTGTGCAGGTGTGGTGTGTTGCAGAGGTGTTGGGGAGGAGGTGAGGGTTGCTGATGGGGGGGGGTGGGTTTTGCGGGCCTGTTGGTGGAGTTGGTGGCTGTTTGGGAGGTGAGTGTTTATGGGGGGTGTGTTTTCTGTGTGTTTTTTTTGTGATTTTTTCTTTGTTTTTTTCTTCTTTTTTGTCTTTTTTTCTCTTTGTTTTTTCTACTTTTTTGTTTTTGGTTGGGGGTTGGGGTGGTCTTCCGTTTAGTAGAGTATGGCGCAGTATTTTAATCTTTGGCTTTTGTCTTCTTCTTCCCGAGCTCCTTTTCTTTCTTTGTACTCCCAGATTCATGAGCTTGTACCTCTTTTCCGTCCTCTTCTCTTACCCTCCTCCTCGTTTCTCTCCTTGTTTCAAAGATTGTTTCCATCAAATTTGCATGGGAAAATGTTTTTTGAAAGCGAACATTGCAAGGGATTGATCATCCTATAATAAGCATTATACCGTGAACGCATTCAGAACTTTCAAATTGTTTTTTATATCACATTATGCATTGGAAAATGAGTTTGGGGAAAGCAAAGATTGCAAAGGTTCTGGCACAACCTCCCTTCCTTGCAGCACAACCTGTGCGCTATACTGGCAAGTGCCATGACGATTTACACCTAAAACCCCGGCCTCCAATATGCAGGGGCCTAACATTAAAAACAAAAAAACAACCTAAAACAAACAAAAACCAAATACAAAATTAAAAAAAAAAACCACGTCATCAATAGGACAAAAAAAACAAAAAGCCAGCCTAGGACTTAAGAAAAAAAAAAACCTGCCTCCAAAAGCCCAACGAAAAAAAAACTTGCCCTCACCCAAACTCCAAACCCCCCCTTGAAGTCTAATGGTGCGTCCTTACAGGAATAGAGCAGTGAGGAAATCTGCTCAGCGAAGCATTCAGGTCAAAAGAATGTGAATGTCATTGCGAAAGCCCAAACTTTATTGTTAAATAGATTTTTGTGCAAATTGTGATTTGTGTAGTTCACGTTGGCCCGCAAGTGGCTATTAAATCCTGAGGTTTCTACAGGTTTGATGTTCTACTTCAATTGTAAGGCTACCAGGTCTTTTTTGTAGCTTCAGAGCAAAACGTGGATCCATCAGTCTTATGCGTGTAGCCGCCCACACTTTTCCACCAATGAACTCCATCTGCGAGCTCCAAGAGGTCAAGACGTGTTGTAGTGAATTAGTAAAGTTTTCGATCGTGTGGGCTAATTTTATAATAATCTGCCCAAACCAATTAAAAGTTTTGATATTGAATATTATCATAGTTTTGCTGCAAAAATTTATATTTAAAAACTCAGCCTGAAGCTTGAATGATAATTTTAATCTTTGAATGTTTTGCTGAAAGAAACCTTTTTTCATGGTGCAAGATAAATTGGCAACCTTCATGTCGGACAGTTCGTCGTCCTATGATAAATTTTTAGAACTTAGAGACACTGGCACACATTTGAAAAAATAGTACCCCTCAGATTTTTTCAAAATCGATTTTGAATTGTATAGCTGTTATGTACAAAAGCCCTCACCCGAATGATTAAGACCAAATGTGACCTGATCCCACAAAACCCGGATAAAAGTCGGGAAAATTTTCATTTTGAGATATGTCTAATTTTCAAATGCTGAGAAAAAAACAAGCTTTAAAATGAGGGTTTATTGTTCTTGCGCATGAGTCTATCATGAATGAAGAGGGGATATGCAAAACCCCCAAACCCCAACCCCCAAATTCTCCAGCACCAGTGCAGGCGAGATAAGAGAACCAATTGCACCGAACGGGGAAAGCTGCCTCAACCCTGGTTGGGAATCTGATGCAAACAATGGCAATTGAAGAGGAGGCAGAATGGCCTTCCAAACCCAACCAGGTGGGAAGCGAAAAGGAGCCTAAGAGAAGGCACCTATCGCTGACCCGCTCGCCCCCCTAAGCAATGCTTCCCAAAGGGAGGAAGAGAATAAAATAATTTGCAACTAGGGAGGTTGGTGGGTGGGAAGCAGTTGCAACCAATCATGGCGATACGCTGAGACATGTGGCAGCCAATCCAATATGCCAACTGAGGGCGCCAAACAAGGGTACCAAACATGGGGAGCCAGACAGAGTAGGACATCCAGAGAGAGTTTCAGTAGGTGCCCAGATGGAGTGTCACTAGGAATACTTAAGCTTGTACAATAAAACCGGGTTAGGAAACCTAACTTTCCCTTAGTGTTCTGCGCAGAGTCTATCATGAATGAAGAGGGATATGCAAAAACCCCCAAACCAACCCCCAAATCTTACCAGCACCAAGTGCAGCGAGATAAGAGAACCAATTTGCCCGAACGGGGAAAGGCAACTGCCTCAACCCTGATTGGGAATCTGATGCACAACAATGGCAATTGAAGCGGAGCCGAATGACTTCCAACCAACAAGGTGGGAAGCGAGAAGGCCTAAGAGAAGGCACCAGCGCTGACCCGCTCGCTCAAAATGGCCCAAAGAATGAGGTTGAAGGGGTATCGATTAAAAAGATTAATGCATGGAATCCCTGAGATGACAGGAGGAGGAAGAAAGTATATTGTACAATTAATAAATGAGTCAATGACAACAATACCCCAAATCGGGAGGCACATACACCAACAGTGAGCAGGAGAGCTAACTATTATGATACCAGTAAAAATGCAGAATCTACAACCATTGCATCTGTCACATGTTTGAAATATAGCAGATTGGAAGATCCATGGTTAAGATGACAAAATACCAAATCCCAATACATGCCACTGTGTTCGGTCAAAGCTAGAAGTTATCGCATGGACCTACATAGGGCATGGTCTTGTACTGATTATGAAACAAGTATTATCAATTCCAATTAGTGCTTGCTAGGGTTGGGAGAAGCCAGCATAGTGAAACCATCAGAGAAATCAAGTATGCACCACGACTACGAAAAACAGTCGAAAAAAACTTAAGGCGGCATAAATTGCCGAGCATCAGCAAAGGATTGGAGTGGCAATTGGTAATCGGAAAAAGTAAAGGTACCAGATGGGTGTTGAAGGAGCACCTTAGCTATGAGCTGGACATAAAAAAGAGATAATTCCTAGCATAATTTGGTGGGGCATTGGCTATTGAGGCAAGTACGCTTGAATGAAAGCATATACACGTGCTACAGGACAGGAATAACAATACGCAAAAGCTTGCCGAAGCAGGATAGGAACTATATGCATGCCAGTTAAAATAAAACTTCACCCTAGCGGCCAAAACCAGTTCGAAGTGGGGGAAAAAAAAGGGGTTTCTTAGCTGTACTCAGTACTAACAGCGATGATCCACTGAATTAGGTACTAGGAAATGTCTCTGAGTTGACAAAAAAGCAAAATGTGAATATCAGCAAAGCATGCTGACACAATCAAGCACAGTTTTATCACTTGTTCAATATATCAAGAAAGAATAGGCTGGTTGTTAGAAAGTACCAGGCATTCACGGACACCTATGTAGTCTGCTTATTTGTGAATGAGGAAAAGGGTCACACTACCCAAGGACCCCCGCTCCACGTGTCACGAAAATAGATCAACAATGT
Organism: Ophioderma brevispina; assembly: GCA_023653785.1. Lineage (NCBI taxonomy): Eukaryota > Metazoa > Echinodermata > Ophiuroidea > Amphilepidida > Ophiodermatidae > Ophioderma > Ophioderma brevispina. Next base: position 7,245 of record JAMKCH010026500.1, read on the forward strand.
AAAAAAACACCATTTTAGTCAACTTGTTCGGTATAATTCTAGACCATTCTGGGCCATACGATTAAGGACCTCTATGACCTGATCCCACTCTTGAAGGGTACGGTGGGACCAGCTGAAGGACCATAACATCCAAGTGGCAAGAAAAATGGTGAAGGATGTGGAAACAGCTGGCCTTTATGCTTAGGCCTAGCCATGTTACCCACAGACAACACACCCACTACCAAAATGATTGACCCTACACAGACTCAACTCCACAGCTATCCCTCTATGACTTCTGGCAGATGACACAAAAAAGGGGATCGTGGAAGTGATTGATATAAATATTAAAGTGTATGGGATCAGCTAGTTAGAGGGAGAAGCAATTGGCTGTCTATCGTGAGCGTATATCCCTGGTTAATGGGAACGCATAAGCTGGTTAGTAATTCAAAATTGAAATCACTGTATCAAAGAGTCATCAGATACTTTGGCCTATTTAACCACCTGATGGTTAGCAGTTAGTTATTCGCTGTGTGCATTGTTATGAGATGGGGTTATTATGATGGTATAAGGATTATGTGAGGAGCTAGATGAAGTGAACCTGCAGGTATGCAAGCTGGAGATGATTGGTAAGAGTGTTAAGTTCCCTGGCTAGTGGGGTTTTCGGGTAAGCAATAATGGGAATTGTATAGACTTGCTAGAGAAGGGTTGACTGGAGTTAGAGACAAAAAGGAGGCCTTGGATGATTGACTATCAGAATTCTATGACACCCTGTTGACTGTATGAAGAAGGGCCCTTAGCAGACCATGCTTCAAGGGGAATAATAGCTCAATCCATGTACACAAAGTGATATCTGTTTGCCTATCTGGTTGTATGAGTGAGAATATCCAACTTGACAACTCGGACAAAAAGGACAGTGACCAAGGTGGAGCTGTGACAAGGACACAAGGCAGGCAAGTGTTAGCCTATTAGCAGGGGCGGAGCCAGGGAGGGGGCGGAGGGGGGAGCGCGCCTCCCCCCCGGTAATTCTGCAAAACTTGCAAAATCAGCCCATTGGACGTTTTGGCAAGTTTCAGCATTTCAGCCCCCCCGGTAATTTTGACGTTTTTCAAAATCCTGGATCCGCCCCTGTATAGTACACTCATATATGAGATAAACAAAATGAGGGCGCAAGTGAAGCCTACCGTAGGTCATTAAAATATACGTGAGGGACAAAGAACCTACTCGGATAAGAAGACGGTGTAGATGGAGCCGTGAACCGGCATATGCTACATAAGGGATAAACAAATTCCGGGAAAATGATGGCGAAGGCCTAAGAAATGGTGTAAAGCTGACCTCTATTATAGGCCGGCAATAAAGTGAACGTAAGTTTAAGTACACTTATGAACAACGTGATGAGAGGGTAGAAACCTAATTTGACAAATATATATACAGAGGGGAAGAGCTGACTTGGACAGTAAAGTGAGAAAGAATAAGATGATGGTGTAGGCAGAGGCATACCGTACAACAAATACGTGAAGGGAAGATCTGAACTCAGATGTTTGTAGGAAAGAACAAAATACATAGGCGAGCCATGCCATAAGGTAGACAGTGGTATCACGGTACATCACATTAATGTACAAAGCGATGGGCGTATAGGGTCCGGCATAGCCGTACCATATAGTATAACAAAAATGGGAGAGGACGATCTTAACACGGAACCAGGAATGGCATATGAAGAGCCATCCAATAGGAAGACAATGACCAATAGAGTAGCAACATTTGCATAAAGGAAAACAATTGTAAAGTAGGTGGGAGGTGTAGGCAGAGCCGTGCCATAATAACCAGACCTTAAAATTCCATTGGATAACACGAGCTCTGATATCAGACATCCCCTATTCACCATAAAACTATGGTAATATAAGAGTGATAGCACTGGTGGAGATGTACCACAACAAAGAGGTAAATGGCATAGGTGAAGCTGACCATATATGGCAGAAGTGAGAGGAGGTAGGCTTCCCATATAAAATAAGGTGGTGGTTGTGCGTCAACACTACCATAAAAAAAAGAGGTTTGGTGTAGGGCAGGGGTGTAAAATACAATCAAGGAGGTGACAGGCATAAATGGGCCCTACCATAAAACCAAAAGTGATGCGTGTAAGCTAGGCAAAACTATAACAGAAAGTAGGGGAGGTTAGGCCGGACCAAGTAACAAAGGTTAGGCTGGGCCCATACTTAGTATAAACGTAAATGTGGAGGGTGAAGGCGCACCAAACCCGTTACTGATAAATGGAGAGGAAAAATTAGTAAGGCAGAGCCATTAATCCACAACACAGGGGGACAGCTAGAAAGTGATGGAGTAGGCGATGCAGTGGCTATATCTATAACAATTAAAACGGTGATGGTGCAGGTAGAGGCTTCCCATCAAAACAGAAATGATGAAGGTAGGGTCATAATATATAAACCATAAAATAACCAAAAGGATGATGGCAAAGGAGAAGCCATACCATTTCACAAAACAAAAACGATGGTGTAGGCATAGCCACACTATATACCAAAAAGGTGAAGGTGTAGGTGAGACCTTACCATGTAAAAATCGGGGCTTTACCATATCAAAGGAGTGATGCAGGCGGGACAGACCGAAAGGAAAAAAAAAAAAGGAACGGTGGCTAGCTGACAGAGCTGTACCATGACACAAAGTTGATGGTGTAGGCGGGGACATACCTCATATCAACAAAGTGATAACGTAGGCAGGGAATACCTTATAACACAGTGATGGCGAGAAGTACAATAGTAACAAAAAAAAATAATAAAAATGGGGTATGAAGGAGCGTAGCATTAAAACAAAAGTGACAGCATAGGTGGGACTGTACAAAAAAGGAGATGGCCACAGTTGGAGCTGCACAATATAATAGAACTTATAATGTGGCAGCAATCCCAGTCATAAAAACAACTGGAATTGCCATCACACCAATTAGCAAATATAGAGGAGCGATGTGACATAAGATGGTCATGCAGGACACTAACCAAAACGGCACAATGGCCGACAGCTGGAATTGTGGGGCCTGAAACACAGGCTATATACAAACAATGGCAAATTAGAAATGCATAAATCAGCAATGAGCAGAAAGAGACCAGTCATTGAACAGCTTATAACCATGAAAACAGATGCCCATATTGTCTATACTGAAAAAACTTACAGGCATCACCATGCTCTTTAAAAAAGAACATTGCATGCAATGAGGTTATGGGCAATGCTGAATACCAAAAATGCATAGTTGTCAGAGTTTGCTTACTGCCTATTGTTCGCTTTGCTTCTGTATTGTGCATTTTTTTTTCGTAACAGTAGGAGCAAAAGTCAAGTCATAGGTGGCTGGTGTAGCCAACACACATAAGGCAAGTGATGCCCTAAGAGAGGCCTTAAGCAGAGCTGTATCATATACAGAATGTCAGGTGCTGGCGATACGGCTAGAGTAAAGAATAGATAAATGTAGACGTAACAGCAACGCAAAACCATATCATGATGGGGGGGACCGTTGATGAGTGTGGGTATACACTCACTACAGCCTGGTAAATTAGAGAGTGCCATTTTTAATGCTTTTTAGATTTGGTACACATGGTCGTAAAAATTGATGCAGAATGCATTAGCCGAGCCAGAACTGTACCATAACCATAACAACCAAATAACAGGGGGAAGGGGTAATTTAAATGCTGGGCTAGGATTGCAGCATACGTAGCAAAATTTAAATGGGGTAATTGTGCTATGCAAACGCTTGTACCATAACCATATAACAAGTAGCAAGAGAAAAGAATGAGAGTATTATGCAATAGTGTTAAAGAAACGTACTGATGGGCTGAAACCTACCAAAAAAATTTAACAAGGAGAAAGTTAGTGTGGGTTTACCACACTCGAATAGTGAGAAAACTGGCATATCGATTGTATAGGGCCAAACTGCCACTCTAAACCAATTAACTACGTGAAGGGTAAAAGAGAGTAGGCCTAGTTTCACTCATGTTGGAATGGCATACTGATGGTTGTAAGGGGAAATAGCTACTGATGGTGTGTAGGGGAAATAGGTACGATAGAGTAAGGGAAAGCGTACTGAGGGTAAGGGGAAAATAGTGTACTGATGGTGTAAGGGGAAAATAGCGAAAAACTGTTTTTACTATAATCATAATTTATAGTGTAACAAATGGCATTATTGAGTTAGACGGAACTGTACATAACTACAGAAGGCAGAAATGAGCATAGGCCTAGCTGAACTCATGTATAAATTAGGTGTAATTGACGGTGTTCGCGGAGCTGTGCCGTAACCATGCAACTGTGGGAGTGTGAAATGAGTGTAGGCGTAGGTGTAACTAGGTGAACTATAATTTAAAATATGACATATAGATGGTGTTAGCGGAGCTAAGCCATAACCATAATTATAACATTAAATAGGGAAAGGTGAGATGAGCGTAGGGTAGCCGTATTCATCTATAACAAAAATAACTAGCGAAGGGTGAAATTAAGGTAGGTGTAGCTTGTACTAGATTATAATAACTAGCGAAGGGTGAATGAGCGTAAGCATAGCCATTACTCAAAATAGCATGAATAGACTAGGGAATTGGTGGGTTAGCGGAGCGTGTACATTATTAACCATAATATGAACATTATAGCGCAGCGGCCGAGCCTGGAAAAGTTCTCTAGTTTTCGAGTTACCCCTCCACACGGACAACAAAACACAAAACCTTTATTGAGGAATAAATATATAAGCATTTAAGAAAAAATGAATAGTTGTGGTTGAAATATTGGTGGCAGGGATGATTCCATGCCGAAAAATGAAATTGGGGCTGCAAGTTAAGCGAATTATTATTATTATTTATTTTTTAAGGTAATATACAATCTTATTTTTATGGTACCTTTTGTATTGAATAGGTTTTATTACTTGCAAAAGTGTTCAGTAAAAGGGTTAGTTTCAGGGTAATACTCGTTGTGGGACAGTATAAAAAGGATGCTTTTTTTTTTTAGGGAAAAAAGGTGATTGTGGGGCTAAAATTCAAGACCCCTTTATATATGTATAAACCAGAAATCTATTAATATAAATGTCAGAGATGAAGTATTGCATGATGATAAAAGTTGTTTTGCTAAAAAATTAATAAATCTGATATTCTTAAGTTTTTAGCTCAAAAACGTGATTTTTTGACCCAAAAAACACCCCTGCCACCAAAAGTTTTTGGACCACAACCATCATTTTAAAATTATTATTACTATCTTCAATAGAAGTGGTTGCGTTTTGTTGTACCGAGGGAGGGGGTGTCGACAATTTGCGTTCCAAAAACCGCTCCACTATAGGTGATGATGGACTCCAATGAGCATAGTTAGTCGTACTTCGTATATTGTAAAAATGGCGGATTGCTGGTGTTAGCAGAGCTAAGCCATAACTATGGAAAGGGTGAAAAGTGCGTAGGTGTAGCCGTACTCACATAGTGTAATAAATGGCATATTGATAGTGTTAGTGGCGCTGTACCATTAACCATATAAACCTAGGTTGGGTGATGACTCAGATGAGCATAGGCTTAGCCTTACTCATATAGTGTAAAATACATCCTGTATTGAAGGTGTTAGCAGGGTTGAACCGTAACCATATAAACATAGGTTGAGTGATGACTCAGATGAGCGTAGGCGTAGCAATACTCGTATAGTGAAAATACATCCGGTATCGATGGTATTAGCCAAGCTATACCATAACCATATAATAACAATTATGGAAGGGTGAAATGAGCATAGGCGTAACTGTACTCATAATTTGATAAGTGGTGTATTGACGGTGTTATCAAAGTAGTACCATTAACCATGTAAACATAGATTGAGTGTTGACTCAAATGAGTGTAGGCGCAGCTGTACTCATATAGTGTAAAATATGGTGTATTGATGGTGTTCGCATAGTTGTACCATAATAATAACTACGGGAGGGTGAAATGAGCGTAGGCGTGGCCGTACTCATATAGTGTAATAAATGGCGTATTGATGGTGTTAGCGGAGCTGTACCATTAACCATACAAATATAGGTTGAGTGCGGACTCAGATGAGTGTAGGCGTAGCTGTACTCATGTAAAAATGGCGTACTGAGGCGTTGCGGAGCTGTACCATAACCAGAGATATTTTGTAGCAAATAACTGTGGAAGGGTGAGATGAGCGTAGCAAGCCGTACTCATTAGTGTAAAACATGGCGTATTGATGGTGTTAACGGAGCTATACCATAACCATATACAAATTAGGGTGAGATGAGCGTAGGCGTTTAAGCATTCTTATCATATAGTTGTAAAATTATTGGCGTATGATGTGGTGTTAGCGGCGCATTACCATAACCATATGCAAATTAGGGTGAGATGAGCGTAGGCGTAGCCGTTCTCATATCGTGTGAAATATGGCGTATTGATGGTGGTAGCGGAGCCGTACCATAACAATATACCAAAATAAATAAGGGTGAGATGAGCGGTAGGCGTAGCCGTACTCAATAGTGTGAAATATGGCGTATTGATGGTGTTAGCGAAGCCGTACCATAACCATATACAAATTAGGGTGAGATGAGCGTAGGCGTAGCCGATCATATAGTGTAAAAATAGGGGCGTATGATGGTGTGTTTTAGCGGAGACGTTCCCATAACCATATACAAATTAGGGTGAGATGAGAGTAGGCGTAGCCGTCGCATATAGTTGTAAAATATGGGTATGATGGTGTTAGCGGGACCGTAACCATACACCAATAACAAATAAGGGTGAGATGGGCGTAGGCGTAGCCGTACTCATATAATGTGATTTAAAAGGTGTATAGATGGCCGTTAGCGAGGCTGTACCATGTACCATTAAAAACAAATAGGGAAAGACAGGGCTAGAATTTCAGGCGAGAATCCGATGAATCGGATTCTCGCAAGATTTCGTAAATTGATGTGTGAGAATCCATGGTGGTTCACGTAAAAAGTAGCGAATTAGATGATTCCCACAAAATTAATTTTTGCGAAAAGACTGATTTCACCAATCTGTACGTTATGCGATACGGAAATTCTACCTTGCCAAGAGGACGGACCATTGACTTGCTTGCACATTGAGTCAATAGGGTCCTTCCTTGTTACACTTAGTCATCATCCAAACAGGACAAAGACTTTCACACCTTGAATTGATATAGAAAAATGCGGGCGCAACTACAACCAACGCCACCGCAGCAGACGCACGCGGGACAAGGTGCGGCGCATGCTTGTGGCAGGAGGCCGCTTGCAACATGAATTATTACATGAATGGGTAAACAAAAGCCGAACAACTTGCATGTTAAGGGATGAACAAAGTATTAGTCAGTTAGTAGCCAGGCCGAAGACCTGTATCGCTCTATGTGAGGAGAGCGGAGTAACCAAAAACCACACAAACCATTCCTACATTGCACAGCCGGGACATGAACAAGGTAGGCGACGTCATCCGACAACCATGTCCCGGAAGAGAACTAATCCATCTGGGTGTTTGCTAGCCCCGCCCTTCGGAAGGGCTAGCCTTGTTAGTAAGATCTGGAGACCCTAGGTCAGGTAAACGGAAAGGTTATTCTGCTTAGGCTAGCCGAAGCCTAGGCTAGGCTAGGCATGCTAGGACTAGGGTAGGGAGCAGGAATTTGGAAGGCCGAGACAGCAGCAAGCACCTGCACCAAAAACAGAACCAACCCAGCCTGACTGAGCATCCCCAGAAGATGAGATGCGGGACAATAACATGACTTTTACTGTCTGAAAGTACTTCTTATTTTGTATACAAGACCCAAAAGTAAACAAAAGGCAGCAAGAAAGATAAAGCAGTTGCACCAATCATGGCGATACAGGCGTGAGACATGTGCAGCCTAATCCAATTAGGCCAAATGAGGGCGCCAAACAAGGGTGCAAAACATGGGGAGCCAGACAGAGTATAGGACATCAAGATAGAGTTTTAGTAGGATGTCCAGGTGGAGTGTCACTAGGATATCTACGTTGTACAATAAAACCAGTTAGGAAAAACCTAACGTTCCAATAACATGTAAACATCATTTCCTTCTTGTCCATCAAAAATCAATATATGCCTTGAAATTCTTTTGTTTTCTTTGATTTACACAAGTTTATTGATCACTTTCTCCTAAAGTGCCTCTGGCGACTTGTCCTGTTTTTGTGGGAGCAGGGATCACAAATAAGCGTCCTTATGGGTAAAACACAAAGAGGTTCTATATATTAGATAGAGAGGCAAACGTTTACGTAATCTTTCGAAAATTTCACCGTCTCGCATTGTTTGGCCGACCACAAAGAAAACCAGGAGTCCAACCATAGAAAGCCAATTGGCTGCCTCCGTCTTCCACATACTGTGGGTTGCAGCTTTGCAATATTACACTAATCGCGTTAGTGATCACAAATTAATGATGTGTTAGAGGTGGGCCAGTGGTAATAATAGTGTACCTGGATCATGTGCTCAGATACTCTTTTTTTTCATGAATTGCAATGTGCGCTTAGGGGGAAAAGATGTATTCATGAGGCGGTTTATTAAATCAAGACGACTGATATGTGTCATGTCATTCGTTGATGGCCATGGGTAGGACAAAATTGAACCCATCCCATAGCACCCAAACATCCAACAACTGATATTTTGGCGTATTGTTGTACGAAATTGACATTATGTGTTATACAAGCACACAAACTTGATAATTATTCCGTGCAATATTCACAATGTCAGAGCCCAGCACGGACGACTGGTTTTAATGCGTTTCCCCCCTGGGTAAACAGAACGATTGTATAATTAAACCGTCGCCGGCGACGTTAAATTCAGCAGACGACGAAAAATGGCGTGTAACAAAAGAACACCACGGCCGTATGCATGTTTCCCACGCCTATGCCACACTGTTTGATCGGTCTATAACTTGTGTTTAATATCAGTGAGTACGAGTCAAAAATAGTCAGTTAATATAAACATTTGTGATTAAAGTTATGGAAAACTTAAAAAAGTTGGCCTACAAATTACCCTGGCTGTCTTTATCCTCATATCAATGGTCCCTACTGTTTTGGGGTATGTATTTTATGTGTAAAATATATCCCTGTTCTTCCAATGGCCTAGACTATCATTTGAGAGCCCAAATTGAAGAACTTTCCTATTTTGTGAACCCAATGTGCCAGTGCCGCTTTAATAACTTAATGCTATGAAGTTCTTGCTAAATGAGAACTAAAGAAATGGTTTATGATTCAAATGGAACTGCACATTTTGGAAAATTGAAAGGAAAGGACCTTCCATATCTAACCCCCTCGTATAATTACATGATACAAAATTTATTTTAAATTTTGGCCTGGTTTGTCAAAAACGGAGAATTACACAGCTACAATAAAACATTATTCTTAAAATTTTATGTTGATTGTAACTTAGAGAGGGGTACCATATGGAAGTATTGCAATTGGAAGTATTTGAGTTAAGTTCATATGAATTTATTGAACTCCATAAGTGGATGAGCACACCACTAAGTAGCTGGATCGGTATCATAGGGGGTTCGCAAAATTTTACAAGGGGTCAAATTGATAGTGATTCAAAGTACATACCAAATTGTGGGAGTTTTCGTAACCTGACCCATCTTGACACCTTTTTTTGACACACTGATGAATTCTGGAAACCTTAAAGGCACAGCAGCCAGCAAAACTCCGCTGTGCATGGATTGCGCCAACATCAGGTCACGATGATGACATTTCAAAACACGGACATTTACTCGCATTTTCCAAGAAAAATCGAGGACCGTGTAGAATTTTTTGTCTAAATGGTCCCTTTTATACCCCCGAAACCGGTCAACCAGAAAAAAACTTCTAACCGGTCCACAATTTGTTTTACAAACTTATAATTAAACCCGAAATATCACATTTCTACAGACGCCTAGTAAGTCCTGTTGAAGGAGACTCTTATTTGAACATTGACACTTCCTAACAAAGCTCAGCGGGATGTGTCGGCTGCTGTGCTTAAAGGCACTATCAGTGATTTGCTGAATAGGAAAATCGAAAAATCTTCAAAAATCAGATCTTTGCCTTTTTGCAGAAGGAATAGGTATACCAAAACATACCCTACAAGTGGCAAGATCAAAGGCGCAACCTAATAAGAAAAACTATTTCGTTCATTATGTCCGCCACGGACATTATTATTACACGTAAAATGACTGGAGATATATCGTTGAAACACTGCGTTCCTGTTCGCTCTTGTTTTCAGTTGGAAAATAAGCTTACGAGATTTCCACAGGACTCTCATCCTTCACTTTTAAAGCATTCTGCCAATTAATTGGTTCAGATCAATGATAGTGTCCTTTAATGGAATAAACATATGCTTTATCCGTGAAGAGTTGACGAATTCATAATGTAAGTGTGTCAGAACACATTGTCAGAGTGCGGTCAGGTTTACGGAAACTCCCCCCAAATTGTTGGTATGGTCACGAGGAAAAAACGACAATGATTTATGTGGAAACATATCATAGGTGCAAATGTTAAATTTAGCTCTACAGGTCCTACCATTAAAAAGCACGTTCATTTCAGTGGACAAAGGTTCTTATATTGTGCGCATTTTATCAAAATTAAAATAGGTGTATTTGGCACATATGAACAAACGATAGTTACCAAGTTAACCCAACATTAACTCCATCTCGTTGGGGTAGATGGATATAGTTGGTACTAATACAGTGTGGTACTTTGTATTTACATATTAAGATAATCAAAACATACCTTATTTTAATTGTGCTAACATTGCAAACAATATGAGGCAATTTCCCCTGAAATTGAGAAGCGTTTGTTAAATATTTGACCCCTTATAAGCTAACTTAACCTTTGACCTATAATAATTTTAACTTCTAAATCCTAAGCATCAGTAGGGGGGAGATAGCACAACTGTACATTTTTTGTAATCCGATAACTTGGTAATCCTAAAATACAAGTTTTGGCAAAATCGTGCGTGCACAGATCATTACAGTAAAAAACAAATAGGTATGGCTCAAGCAGGCAGGCTTTAAATGTCTGAATTGGAATAACTTAGAGAGTAGATTATTTATGATGAAGCCATTACTATGTTTTCACATTGTTGAATAATCTTCCTTCCCATCCACAATATTTAAGAAGAGATTTACAAGAAAGGAAGTAAGAACAATATGAGAAAATAACAAACACTTTAAATTTATGCTTACACCAAATACTGAGTACAAGAAAGCGTAGTTTAAGTTAGAAGGGTGGCCAAATTAATGGATGTGTGGCACTTGATATTACAGTTAAAATGCTCTGGACCTTGTCCAGTTTTAAGAAACATCTACATCAATTGATTAATATGTCATGATTTCTAACTTATATGACCTATAGGGAGTTTCCGGCAATTATCTCTATGCAATATGAATATTTTTGTCTTAAATACACCAAATTATATATTTTTTAACTACTTGCTTTTAGTCTGTAAATAACCATGTATAAATTTCAGTATTTTTTATAAACAACTTGTTTAAAATTTTGTTCTAATTTCTCTTTTGTTTTGAAATCTTTTAATCTATGTGTCTGCCTTTATATACCTTTGTTCTTTACATTTTGTTAATACCTTTAGGGCTTAGCTATGTTTAAATATTTGGATGTTTATGTTGGTTTTTTTTTTTCTATTAGAGCCATTTTGATCTATCAAACCATCTATACATTTGCTGATTTAAAATTTTGTTCATCTTAGTTTTGTTTAAAATAAACTATTTGGTAGACTATGTGACTTTCTAGTTAGCCATTTTATGATAATAAGACCAACCAACACATTTGCTGATGTTACAATTGTTCATATTTTTGTTTAACTTTCTATTTTTTTTAATGTTAACTGTTTTTTTGTTTTTAAAAATTTTATCTATACCTTTCTCAAATTTTGCAATTATATTTTTTTTCTGTTGCTATTTGCGAGATATTTTGGATATTTTTAAATTAATGTTATTGTTTGTCTGTTTCCTTAACTCGCCATTTTTAATATTATTTGTTTTGAAAGCATGTCCATACTTATACGTATATTTCTGTTAATTGTATATTTTAAAATGGTAAAATTTAACATGTATGTTTTTAGTATGTAGTATTTTAAGGCCACGGACATGGAAGAACAAATTGTATATTGAACCTGTTTGAACCGATGTTGAAATAAAGCCTCTTATATTATATTATTATTATTGTGACCAAACCAAACCAATTTTATCATTTCATTCAACAACATTTTACCTCTTGAATTTTGACCACTGTATAATATTTTGCGACCCCTATCGGCGCGTAAGCTACTCCTTCAGAAATTATCCATTGCATATGTTTTCATGTACGTATTGTAGAGTAGCCTGGTATAATAAATGCCCATTGCCCCCCACCCCCCCCGGTGATACCGACAAACATGCCCTGGCTCATGGTGTATGGGGGGCCTCAGGTGACCCCCGTTGAAAACCACTTTGATGTTGGATTTTTTTGCCAAAAATCATTGGATTTTCATTGATGGGGAATATAACACTGCCACATAAACTGGAAAAATGCAAATCGGGTGTACCGATCACATATGGGCGGTCCACAAAAGACGTTAAAGATGCGCACAAATCTCCCTCAACAAAAATGAACTCACTTTCCGGAAGAACACTTCTTCTTCCATAACATTTTCGCTCATAACAGGAGGAACATGAATAAATTTACATTGCTGAAATAAAATTAAAAAAAAAAAATACTAATCCAGTGCAGGGCAGGTGTCTGTTACCGTCGCGAAGTAGCTACGGGGTTACACCGGCTCTAAGCGCGCGCGGTATTTCTTACACAGATCGAATCTGGTGTTAGTGGGATATAACCACAACACAGAGGAAGGTGTTATTGAAAACTACTGCACACATCTCTCCATTAGCACTGTGGACACCAGATGTCAATTGTTTACATGCCTCAGGGTCTCAGTAGGATCATCGGATAAAATGGCTTAAGAAAAAATGACCAAAATCAAAATCCCCTGAATCAGATAGTCCAAAATTGACTATGGTAAGGATTGAACTCTCCTCCACAAATTTTTGCAGTTTCAAGACTCCATGATGTTTTAGTGTTATTATTATTTTTAAAAATTCCTAATTTTACCAATAAATTATTTGTTCCCCGTCTAAATGGAAGGTGCTTTTAAGCTGAACTTTAGGGATGTGTATATAACACAAAAATACTCCTTAAAATCTCCACGTTGGCTTTTTTTAATCAAGTGTTTTACGCTTTAGAACAAAATATTTTAGGGAAACTAATTTAGGGAAAATTAGAAACCCCTATTATTTTCAAATAGAAACACTCCATCTGCAAAATCTACCTTGAAAATTTTCTAAATTTGATTTCCTTTCATTATGATACCTTATTCACATCACCAAGGGAGTTGTAGTTTCTTCTAGGAAAAATTATGAAAAGTGGATACTTCAGTATTTCTAGAAATACTTCAACAAAAGTGTTGTTGCGACCACCTGTTCTTTGTTTTTGATGATGTACAGAAAAATAAAAAATTGTATGGAATTTTGATATTTCTTTAACCATTAAAAACAAACACCAATCTTTAACTCATCAATTACTTGAGAAATAATTGGAAATAAATGTGTTTAGTTTTTTCACAAAAAAAATTGCCCAATTTTGGTATTTTTATACTGCCAAATCAGCCCCTGTAACAAAGTCTATGGGAATTTGAAAACTGAATCGAAAAACCAGGTTTATCGATGACAAACCAGGTTTATCGCCGAGAAAACCTTGTTTTCCGCCGATAAACTTTTTTTTTTTTTTCACAGATAAACCTGGTTTTCAACGGAAAACCAGGTTTTTCGAATTCGATTGTCATGGTTTTTTTTTTTGAAAAAACAGGTTTCTCGGTCGAAAAACCTGGTTTTTCAAAAACTGTGACAATCGAATTCAAAAAACCTGTTTTTTTAATTGAAAAACCAGATTTATCAAAAAAAAAACTATGACAATCGATTAACGCGATTTGAAAAACCAAGTTTATCGTCGAAAAACCAGGTTTCTCGATCGATAAACCTGGTTTTTCGAAAAATATGATAATCGATTCTCCTCGAAAAACCGGAATTTCCTAACCATAGTAAATTGGTATTTATGCCACACTACAGGAGCTCTTGAGCTAGCAGCGCGCGCGATAGATAGACTAACATGTCAACATTAATTCAGCTTGGTATTTTATTTCATATCATATCCATTAAAGAAGCGATATGTCGTTAAATAAAGAATAAATAATATAATTCATACATTGATTATATTTGATTTAGTGACTTGTGGAAGAGTGCTATGTGTATCGCTATAAGTGCTATAAAGACTTCAGCATTCCAATATTAGACGTTCAAAATGCACGACATAATGTAGCTTAGGTTGGCTTTTTTTCGCACCGAGGACAGAGTTGATGCGTAATATACAAGAACGGAGTTAATGGAATTCATTGTAAGTTTTTCTTTTAAAAACCTGGTTTTTCATCGAGAAGCCTGGTTTTTTCAAAAACTATGACCAATCGAAAGTCGACAAACCTGGTTTTACGACTTGAAAAAAAAAGGTATCAAAAAAACTATGGACAATCAAATTGAAAAAACCAAGTTTATCGGTAACTTGGTTTATCAGAAAACTATGACAATTCAAATTTCGAACAACCTTGTTTTTCGATTGAAAAAAAAAAAAAAAACAGGTTTATCTGTTATTGTGCAATAATTGCCTACAAGTCTGCAGTTACAATGGTCCCCGGCGTGCAAGAGTGCACATACAAGTATACTTGTGCAAAGCCATGGCATGACATGGCTCGATTGTGTTTGTAAACAGTAAACTCCATTAAACACAATCTACGTACGTTTTCTGAAGAGCGGATCTTTGGTGCTGTGATGGGCAGGGATTGATGATCAAAAGTACGGATTGTACTGTCTTCAGGTATATTGCCAGTGATCACTTTTGCCGATATCAATTTTGCCGACTCGGTCTTAAATCGAAACAGGTATACTGTCTTGTAAGTAAGTATAAGCTGGCCTGTGCAAACCTATTACAACGACCAATTCTGAATACTTTTTGAATTAATGAAGCGCTCGAGGATAATCTTCAGTCAGCCTACCGTAAAGGTCACGGTACTGAGACAGCCCTCTCAAGTCAAAGGTGACATACAGGTCTCTCTTGGATAAAAATCATGCGGTTGTTTCCTGGTATATTACCTAACAGCCCGCCATTGACACGAAGATCACCAGATTCTCATAGACAGGCTCCATGATTCTGTAGGTATTTCGGGTCCACCGTTGGAATGGTTCCCAAATCCTACATGTCAAACGAAGTCGCATATCCATCAATGGGGCTCTCTCAGATGAATTTTGCCTCTGTATGGGACCCTGGTATTTCCAAAATACAGGTCATCCTATTGGCTCAATTATCGCTAATTATGAACTTCTTTACCACTTTTTGACGCCGACGATTCTAACTGTACACATCTTTGGATCCAAAGCACCTACTGACGTTTTACTGAAATTGATAAACTTCAGAACTGCATCAGAGTAAGGACACTAATAAGGGATGCACTAAACAAAGTTGAAATTAAATATGGAAAAAAACGGAATTTTTTCTTATCATTGGCTCACCAAATAATCTAATTTACTGCTGATCTTCATCTCAAGATCGGTTCCATTGGTTAATCCGGTCACCTCAGTTTCTCAACCTTGTATTCATTGACAATAAAACATATCTAGAGCACACACACCAATGAACCTGTCTCGCACTAGAACTTCCAGATACGCAACAAGCCCGTCTAAGAAGATATCTTGATGTGGAGTCCTGTCACCATATTGCTCGTTCTCTCGTTCGTCGGTCTTGATTATGAAATCGCTCTTGGTGGCATTCCCGACTCACTCGCAATAAATTGACAAACTCATCCAGAACAAGGCTGTTCGTTAATATTCGGATTTAGGTCGTCGGGACCATATCTCACCTTTACCCCTCATGATCTTCATTGGCTGCTGTCAGACGACGTGTTAATTTCAAACTTCTAGTCATAATGTACCAATGTGTCTCAAATTCTGTTCCAGTCTACCTCTGGAATGATATTAACTGTAATCATCTACCTATTTCTTTAATCTTGCTCCCTGCAAGATTCCACCCGGCTGAAGATACCCAAGACTCTCAAATCTGTTGGTGAAAAGCTTTCTCGGTGTATGGCCACCGGCTAGGAATGAGCTCCCTGCAAATTAGGGGGAAGATCCTACGGTACCCTCTTTTAAAAGCTCCTTCAAACACATATGTATCTTTCTAGTTTTGTTTCATATTTGTAAAGCGCCTAGATATTTTATAATAGGCGCTATATAAATCTTGTTATGTATGTATGGATGTATGTATATGTAGTAGTTCATGTAGGAATGTTCAATTTTAAAAGAGCCGGGAATCAAACCAATTGCGTATTAGTTGAAATGAAAAGGCTTTGAAATCGTAACTTGTGAAATCGGCACGTGAATGGAATCACAAAGTATCTTTTAAAATCAAGGAGGTGTGGCTAGGTACCATCATTGCAGGAGGCCATTGTTTTTTTTTTACTTTTCTTTCAAATTCCGGCATTCATAAGATTTCCTTTTAAGGCTTTTCGTAAGATTTTGTTAAATAACATTGGGTCTATGTAATAAATTTCAGCGATACAGTAATATAAGGTTAAATCTCTTGGTGTGCCCATTGCTGGAGCAACAAGGCACAAACAGACCTTGCGGACTTAAGTGAAGTAGCCAGACGTTGTACCCTTCTGAGCTGGATCATATTTGAGACACCAGTGTTTGGACACGATTAAGAAGAACAGTAAGAGTAAATGTAATCAGGGGCAGTCTGATGGAACATGGATGTAATGTTAGCGTACAATGGATATGGTTACCCACATAAATTATTTTTTGTGGTGCCTTTTTTCAGTCAAAACTTCTAATCGATATTTTCCTTGGTAAGAGTAGCCTCCTCTCCATGCTAAGGGAACGGCTTGGTCACATGGTGGAAGCTCGGTCTTGGGAAAATACAATTTAGTGTCTTTTCTGAGTCCTGTGGATAGAGAGACTCACATTCGATGGGATAGGTATTTCTCATGCCAATTTTTGTTTTTTTTGTGGGGATCGCCATGAGCGACCCGACTCTAGGAATCACTGTTTCTCAAAATGATGCCGGAGAAGTCTAGTCATCTAGGTATTTGTTTTTGTGTATTGTAATGATTAGTTATGTGCCTTAATTGTTGCACTTGTGAGCATATCAGTGAAATAAATTTTGAAGTGATAAAACTGTAATTGTAATTGTTAAGGATAATATGAAATGCAATATTAGACCAGACCTTCTCTGATTAGACTCTACTGAAAACCGATCTTTCACAATTTTAACATTTAGAATACATATGTACAGTTGCTATGGTCAGAGACCCTACTGCAGACAGTCTCTGTTACTTGAAACGGTCGTTTCTGGTCTAGGTTCCCTTTACTGCATCGTTGCTATGATCAGAGGCCCCCTATTGCTTGGAGGTGTTAATAAGCACCGGTTGATTGAAGTAACTGGAAAGAAGTACTATTTTTGATTAATCCAATGATGAAACACAACGTCAAAAATTATTTTTTTGCCGGAGTTGCATCATAAAGTAATGCTTAGATTTGTAACAGGAATCATAAGAACAAACATGAACACTCAGTATTATGTTGTCTTCACCGAGCAGAAATCAACGGACAGGTACGTCTTGATACACAGTCTCGGGTCCGCGCGGACATGAGTATATAGCTATTTCAAAAATATTTTGAAAAAGTGGTCCTTTTTTTTGCAGCACCATCGGCTAAAGCGAAGAATGCAAACCGTAGAAAAACATCAGGCAACGTGTAAAATTTTGCTTCAACTAAATAACATGAGAAAAAACTTCGTGGTGTCAGTGATTGAGAGGTGTATTGGTTTTTTGTCATGTTTTAACTGCATCTTTCCATTTTCATGTTCTGACGCGTTGATGCGCACTGGCCGATCTCCACCTTTGTAGCACTGTAAAAATTAAGTGCAATTTACAGGAAAATACTGTAGCAAAAACTTACAATATTTGCCTGTAATTTGGAAATGCAGCAAAATACTGTAATTTTAGGTTCAATGTCCAGCACTACAATTTAAAAGTGGAGCCTTTATTCGAATTATACTGACATCAACATTAGTATAACCATTCTAATTTTCATTATTACGATTAAGTACTACAATTGACGGAAAAAATACTGTACTTTTACATGAAAATACTGGCAGCATTCTGCCAACAAAATCCCTAAAATTACCTGCTTTTAACAGTTTTCATTCAATTTACGTAGAGTTTACAGTTTGATGTAATATATTACAACAAACTGTAATTTTACAGTATATGCAACCCTAAAAATTGGTTGATATAGCCCACATAGTTAGGGTGTTTCGTCAGTGCTTTTTATCCTCCACACATTTACAGAATCTCTATCATAATCAACACCAAATAATGTTTTTATATCTGTAATTATTAATACTGTACTTTACGGTAATTTGTTGGCAGAATTGTGCCAGGATTTTAACATGTAAAAGTTTACAGTATTTTTTTTTACAGTGTAGTATAGGCAAAATATCGCTTAACTTTGTTGTGGTAATGAATCCGTTAATAGACGGGGACCAATTGCTGAGTATGTCCCAGGTTTGTCAATCAGCGCGGCCGCACACTGTCATTGGTTGAATGTGAATAGGGCGGGCCATTTTTCGAACAAAATACGATTTAAAATATCAAAACACGTCCTAATTGCGTCAGGTTTTCGACGCACGAACCACATAATTCACGTAAGTAACGTTCTGTTTCAAAAAAAGCTTGAGGCAGCGATTTATTTGGTATAAATCTATCGGCCGCATATTAATGAATATCCTAAATGAAACGTACCAGATGGTTTTCAAGGCCATTGGAGTATTTCCCTTCCTTGCACAAAATCCAGATTTATTCCGAACTCATATACCCAACTGTAACAACTATCATGGAAGCTACCATGTTTATATTCCCTGTGTTATATTTACAACCGCCGCATGCCATACCGAAACATAATCCAGCGAAAATATATCCCATACGCTCATATACTCCAGTGCAATGTTTGCCACAAACCTCAATCCTTTTGAACTTCGTTGCGCACACACAAAGGATAGGGGCGAAGTTCGTTATTAGAATTATTTTATTGCAAAAAAACTACACTTTTTAAAACCTCAGTGATATGAGAAATGTTAAGAGGGGGTGTTTTTAGATATCATTTTGTGATTAACAAAGGTTTTAACGCGCAAATCATGACTCACTGAATTGGCTGATTCTGCCATCTGGTTCTCGCTATCCACATTTCAATGGGACATTTTTGTATAAAGACCGGCTCTTAACCTCCTGCTTTGGGCTTCTTGTTTGGATGGAGACCAATATGCTCTCATTCTTCAATTACGAAGCCCAGGTTTCCAATCCATTGGTATAGAGATCAGTGTTTTCTAAACCCCACTAATAAATGCGTCGTGTTCAGCAACTCTACGGTAACTTTTCAATGTACCGATTAGCGCTTCTTTGTATGATGCAGAGTTTCCCTAATTTTATTTTAAAAACTATTTCTCAATAAGAATCCCAGCTCATTTATGAAACTTAAGCATAAATATGCCATTTTTT
Source organism: Ophioderma brevispina (assembly GCA_023653785.1). Taxonomy (NCBI): domain Eukaryota; kingdom Metazoa; phylum Echinodermata; class Ophiuroidea; order Amphilepidida; family Ophiodermatidae; genus Ophioderma; species Ophioderma brevispina. The sequence goes on from JAMKCH010026500.1 coordinate 26,846, forward strand.
TGAGGTAAATTTTACATTTTAAGGAAAACGAACGATAAATTAAAAGCTGTGTTTTTATTTCAATGTTAAAAGTAAACGCTATAGTCTTTCATACAGGCCAGACTGGACTAACCACCGATCATCTTTTCAATGGTGTGAAGAATAAACTGGCTTGTGGCAACACGATCGCGTAAATCACTGAGTCGCTACACACTGGAATAGCTGTCGCCGCCCGAACGTGAGGAAACCGAAGTTGCACTGCGGGCCCTTTTGATCTACCCAAGAACCCGATCGGGCACGTCAAAGGAATAGGACCTACGGAAAAGGTACAGAAATTGGGCGATTAATCGCGCGTATGTCAAGTTTTGTCAATTATTGTTTGATTTCTAGTATGGGGTGAGTATGTGAAACAAAATAAATTCAAATGTTTAAAAAGTCTTTAAAATGCCATATTTCAGGTTTTCACTCACAGACACAATAATTCTGCCAGATAACCATGGTAACTGAGTACGTGCTACTACTGTTTCACAGAAATTAGATATTATTATTCTCCCTTCAAGATTTTTTCCAGCTTTACCATTTTCCCCCTTCTTAGCCCGCAATTGACTTGGTACGCGTCCCGAAGTGATGGATGGGGAGAGGTACCCCTTTGGGGAGTTGGGGAGAAGTAGCAACACGCTAGTATGGGCGCGGGAATACCCAGACACTTGATTTTTGGTACCAATGGATAGCTATCATCCTAACTATTTTTTTTTTCATTGAAAGCAAAATAGTACTAATATGCTCAGCATTAGGACTACTTCAAAGTGACGTCATATTACCAACACATGAACAAAGTTAGGAGTATCTAATTTCCATGCGGTTCGGGCTTTACAATGATGGTAAATTAACTGTTTTTTTACACAAGCGTTTATGTTTTTTGAGTAAAATTGAAATATCAATTTTCTTCCAATCCTATATCATGTATTTTTCACTTCTTTCCTTAACGTTATGACATCGTAATGGGAATGTTGGTAACTTATTTTGATACAATGGAAAGAGAAAACGCAAAGCTTTCTGTGGTACCAAATTTATAGGAATCGATGTGTAAAAACGAAAATCATAGGGGTGGTACCCCCCCCCCCCCCGCCCCCGAGAAATTGTTGTGTTACAAAAATGCTGGACATGACCTTGTATAATCTCTTTGTTACAGGCTTTTAAGAGATTTGGGGGCCTGCATCATTCTCTTTAAAAAAAATATTAGATATTTTGGAATAAAATTCCTGGGGGTTCTTGAATTTTGGGCGGGGACCAATGCTTTCGTTCAAAAAAAAACGACAATAGCTGCCAATGCGGGACAACCTCTAGGTATCAAATTCCACTGTGATTTGTGATTGGTTCAATAATAAAATAGGAAAATGTAACCTAACATATCAGCAATCACAACCGAGTGTGTAATGTGTCCTTGCAATAAGCAAAATTGTATTTTTTGGTCATTTGGCTATTTTAAAGGTATTTTAGTACGTATTGAGAACAGGGTCCCCGCAAGGGGTATAATTTTTCTGCAAATTGGCCCTCTTATAACAAAAAAAACAAACCTGAAACTATAGTATAATTTCACCAAAATCTTGCTCCGTTAGACTCCCGTTAGCGGTTTATTTTCACTGAAATTGTCTGTTAGACTTTTAAGGTCATTTCCACGACTGGATGACCATGGCACCCAACAAACCAAACCACACCCCCAGCCCCCCCCCCCCCTCGCCCTCGATAAAACAAACACCTCGCTTTTGAGAAAAGATAAATGCACTGCAGTCCTTTGGTCAGTATGTGCACAAATCATTGTTTTAATCAACTTGGAAAATTAAAAATTGGAAGGAACTGAATTTTGGTCCTTACCTTGGATTTTACTAAGCTAGTCTAGTGTACCGTTTTGTGATAAATGTAAAAATCCCAAAATCCCTTAGAGCCTAATTGTGATCCATTTTCCAGCGAAAAGACTCATGAAATTAAATACTAATTTATAGAGTGACTACACGTATTAGCGCTCCATACTAGTATTCCCCTGGAGTCATAGCATTTAAGAGCACAACACGTAGTTAGTCGTTGCAATGCAATGCATACAGTAATTTAGGCTACGACGTGTACCCACCACTATCATCACTACTCGGTCGCAAAATTCCCTAGAATACATTTGTTTTACTTCTACTTCACAGTTAATTCAAGCAAACGGGCACAATCTCCATGCCCAATTTGCAAACGCGTTGATATTTTTTTCAGATATGACCAGGAAAGTACTTTAGTAAAGCATACGTGTGACTCATCCCATAGAAAACCCGTGGCAACCTGGTGATTTTTTGGGTAAGAGCAAAAGGGACCTGTGCAACTCGGTTTCTTCACCGGCTCTCTATTCACTCGCGTGGAACAGGCCATTCCAGTGTGTAGACGAGTCAGTGTAACAATCAACGTGGCGGCTTCCTAAATCGTCTACTGCTTTGAAAGTTATGCGTGAAAATGGCGTTTTCTTCCCGCACGGAATACTCATTGACCATGCAAAACAACTGGTACGTCATATTTATGGATATTCATTATATTATATATGTTCCGATAGATTTATACCAATAAACCCTTTAAGTGTTCAAGACTATTCTTCAACGGCCGACATTTTGTTCTGCACCATCAATTACGTCAGACGCGCAAATTGGTCGCCTTATTCTATCCCTGATTAAGGGTAATTAGCACGATCATGCGAGAGAAATAAAACAAAATAATGGAAAATTGATGCATTTTGTTAAGCTTATAAAGCAACGATAAGTAGCCTATGTACATTCACATAAACTACTTTATTTAAGGAACAAACCACCAATAGGGAAAAAATTTACAAATTTGAGAAATTTGTCATACCGTCTCAAAACCGTCTCCGCCACCGACTGGCTTACTACACCAGCTAACATAACAAACAAAGATCAATAGTATTTGTGTATGAGGTCAACTGAACAGACATGGTGGTACAATATTACGTGCGATATTTCAACCCGTTTATTGATGTGAGAGTAAACACGTGTTTTTGTAATCCCCATAGATAGCCTTACCTGTGTAAAATTACCATTGGTCGACCAAAATGGGGCACATTGTTGCTCATAACATCCAACCAACATCCTTAGCCCTAAGATTTTCCACAGGTAAATTAGAAAAATAGTAGCTTGCTTCTGATACCAAAATATTGACCACTGCCGGTAAATCTGGGGTCCCCGGGGGACGAGGCTATTAAGCGATTCGGGCCTGCATACAACATTTCAAACCAACCACTTGCAGATTATGTAATCACATCTAGTGCGTCACAAAAATACCAAATACGATTTTGATATTTTTTCATAACTGTTTTCGGATCCAGGAAATCGCTGCTTATTTTCATACATGTAATATGATGTGCAAATCACCACTGTTGGAACTTAAGAAAAAAAAATATTGTGGTATTTTGCAAATGTTCCCTTTGGGTTGTCGTAGTTGTACCACTAATTTTCCAGAGAACACGAAAACCTTCCGCAAAAATCCCTGAAACTTGTAGCAAAGGTGAATTTGCTACGCATTTGAGACGAACTTACTTGATTTTAGATCTAAATGCATGGCAATTTTCCATATGATGCGGATATGTAATGACCGACATGTAGTCGGAGTGGCACGCGAACATTTGCAATTCCAAGGCATGCATTGGGGAAGCTGAACAAATCTCCGCGCGCACGTTCCGACCACATGCGGAAATAGCATCGCGGACATTTTGCAGTTCCACATGCATGCGAAGTGCAAAGCAGAATCTTGCAGTACCGCATGTGGAAATGCATATAGAAAGTAGTCCAAAAAACACTGCATCCTCTGATATCGGGTGATCTCTCATGAGGGGGACTCGACAGTGATTGGGTCTCTGCATTAAAAGATGTTCGTTGATGGCTCGAGAGATGGTTTTGTGTTGGCAAGGAAAGATTGAATCCTTTCACAGGTATGATGAAGAATTTTAGTATCTTCCATTACCCCTACGAATTCGCAACGATTCTATATTTAGACCGCATGTTAAGGTGCCGATTTAAGTCAAACCCCCATCATTTTTCCAAATTCAAAATGCCATTTTTGTCCTTTAATTGATAGTGGTTTAGGTCACATCACCCATTGATTGTGTTCTTTGTGAAAAACACAGGCTCCAAATAGAATTAGTGTGGGCAAGGCAATGTTTGCCCAATTTTAAAAGGGCAGCAAGGCAAATGGTACTGTAGTAGTAGTTCTGCTGAGCATAACCTTTTGTCTTTCATTTCATCTTGAACATTTGGCCATTATCGTATATATTCAGCTAACGTAAAGGTTAGGCCGCTGTACAGGGACTTGTCTTGGTATCCACAATAAGCTAACGCCATCTTACAACCAATCCACCACATGTGTAATCTTACTGGCACCTTCTTTCACCCAAAATAAGTTCTGCTGAGCATAACCTTTTTGGTCTTTCATTTCATCTTTTAAAAACATTTGGAAATTATCGTATCTCACAGCTAACGTAAAGGTTATTCCTCTGTACATGGACTTGGTATCAAACCAATAAGCAAAATGCCAAATTAAAGTCATCTGACATTGTCAAGAATTTTAAACTTACCTCAAACAGGACTCTGTATTATCAACAGGGACCTCTGTGGCATCTTACAAATAACTACAGAACAAGAATCCACACAGTGTTTTCATCCAAACGGCGAAAAAAATTACTAATTGGATGAATTTTCAGCAGAATTATAACTCCCTAAAAATGTAAGAGTGAGTGGTTGACAGTGTCGGAGGTTTGGAGGTCAAAGGTCGACTACGGTTCATGGTGGTCAACAAACAAACATGTGGGATTCTTGTCGGTAGTATGGTAAGATCCTGTTTGAGGTAAGGTTTGAAAAATCTTGACGATGTCAGATGACGATTTAAATTTAGGCCATTTGTATGTTGAAACCAAGTCAATGTACAGCGGCATATCCTTTACGTTAGATGATATACATAATGTCCAAATGTTAAAAGATGAATGAAAGACAAAAAGGGGAGGCTCAGCAGAACTATCACCCAAAAGTGCTTCGTGGAGAATCCTAATGTTTGTTGTGAAACAAACCAATGAGTGTCGACCTTTGACCTGTCAAACTCCAAACTGGCAACCCCTCACTCATGACAGTTTTACGGAGTAAAATAATTCTGAGTTGAAAAATTACATCCGATTAGTACATTTTCGCCGTTTGGCTTGAAAACAATGTGCGGATTCTTGTTTGTAGTATTGTAAGATGCTAAAGTCCGGTTTAAGGTTAAGTTTTGTATCTTGACAAGGTCAGAGGACTTTAAATTTGGTGTTGTGGCTTATTGTGGATACCAAGTACCTGTACAGCGGCATAACCTTTACGTTAGCTGATTACGATAATGTCCAAATGTAAAAGATGATGAAGACAAAAAAAGGTTATGCTCAGAAGACCTACTGCTAGTAGGGGCAATGAAGCAAATTTCCTTTGTGCCTTAAATTTATTTTGGAGCCTGAAACAGACACTTAAAGGCTGAACTCAGAGATTGTCTGAGGAGGGGCGCCCTCAATTTTCCAAAAAAAATTATCCACTCCAAACCTTTATACCATCTTCGATGGAAAAATACATAACCAAAAGCAGATAGAGACTTAATAAGAGGCTTAAGACACCCATAATTTGTAGGCTACCTTTTAAGTGTGCCATAACGTTTGTTGCAAAGAATTTTCTCGTTTTTCAGGCGCCAATTTTTGCGGCTCGCGGCGTCTCGCCGGGTAGACACCTAGTTTTTTTCATTCGGTTCAAAATTTCCTGAAGGGGGGTTCTGCTTTCCTTATCTTTTCCCCTTTCTTTTTTAATTCCCTCCCTCTTTTTTCTTTCTCTTTTCTCTTTCTTCTCTTCCTCCTCCCACTGGTTTTCTTGTCAAATCCCTTTTTTGGTGTAGTCCTGCTGAATTAATATAAATTGTTCTGTTTACCCATAAGCGTCTGAATTTGGGCTTAAGGGCAATTTTGGATCCCAACCTCGGCCCCCGAACCTTACCTCAAAAAAGTTGAATTTTATATCATCTGAACGTTAGCCCTAGTAGTCCACGTGTACCTAATCTTAGTGCAAATTCGGGGTCGTATCCATAAGAAATTCGCAATTTTGTAATTTTCTGTCCGTCAAGGGACAGAATGGACAGCATATGGCCTTTTCAAGATGTCTGGTGAACAATGAATAAATAGAAGGTGCTGGAATCACGAAATGCAACTTTATACATTTCAGGTGAGGGCTACTGTATCAAGCTAATAACAATGCAAAAAACATAAAATAATAATACTAAAATTAAAAAAAAAAGGCGCACTATTTTTTCAAATATGCAGTTGTCGCTTTCAGAAGCTCACGAGTGGTGGGTAAGATGAGTTTTAGCACTGCAGGCAATACTAGTACCTGCTCCTCGTCCCTGTGCTGCTCCTCCCTGTGCTCCACCCCGCGCCCTGACTAATTTTACTACTTTTGACCAAAACATGACCTATATTCCGTTTTTTGGTAAATGTTGAAGGACCGTGATTGTTTGTACACAGATAGAATTTGTGTAGGTTGTAGCTAGAGGGATAGACAACTCACGTGTAAAGGGGAGTAGTATTGTTGTAAGTCCTTATAACTAGTTACATAACATACTTGTGTCAATGGTAACGGGTGTTTGTTTCAAGTAGACTTTTCCTACTAAAGTCACCCAAGTATGCAAATGAGGTATTGCCATTCTGCAAGTGCGACTGCACCAGAATTTGCAGCGCATGACAATCAATTGTAATAACTCGCATAGCCGTGGACTTCTATATAAACATTTTGGCCAGTTTTTCCACACAGCATGTGGCACTGTTATAAGCCTCTTTCATATATGATCACAGCTTGGCTTCCAATCTTGTTTAGGTGTCTTTGTCTCAGCTATAGGACAACCCACATTTCTGAATGGTGCCATTCCAAATTTCGAATGGTGGCCATTCTACATTTTCTGACTTGGTGGACATTCCACATTTCTGAATGTGGCCATTCCACATTTCTGAATGGTGGCCATTCCACAGTTCTGAATGTGGACCATTTGGAAATTCAAAGTGTAGCTCCAAACAACATTTGTAAGGCTGCGTCTGGGCTGAGTTCTTTGAACCCATAAAAAACATAGGTTTAGGCTCCATATCATGTTTCTCTATGAGTATCATTGACAGTAAAATTTATGGGTTACAATTTGGAAACAGTGCCCTCTGTAGCATGCAAGTGAACCAAAATTTTTGGAAAGGTTTGGTTCAGTACAAAATTAAAATCATAGGTGATGGCCACAAACTTCAGCTGGAGTAAAATGTTTTAACCTGTTTTGTTTTGGCCTTGCCTTGACATACACAATTCTTTGCAAGGTTTTCTGAATTGTCTTCTTTCAACTTTATCTAGGTTGTATGCGACGATGGTGAGATGTTGTTCTTATACAGGCTCCTCAGATAAGTTATTATGCCATGGATGCCCTCCTGCACTCATCGAAGGTAAAGAACTGGTTGGTCTTGTCTTTGCCCACTTACATATGTAGTTTTAGCTCTTTTTTTTTTGGCCGTTAATGAAGTTATCTCGCAAACATTCGCCCCAAAAAGTTGTGTGTGGTTTTTTTTTATACTAGAGGAAAATAGCTATGCTATGCAATAGATTTTTAAGTTGGGAGCTATGTTGTAAGAAAAATTAAAAAACCTAAATGGGAACCCTGCCTCCTATGGACTTTGGACCCAAATTTCATTAAAATCAAATAACCAAAAGTTCCCTCAACAAAAAACACTGGCCAAAATCATCCAACATCAACGTATGAATCCTGTGACAAAACTGCGATGGCAGGTGACACAAGCGTTTCCGGGGAACGATGTATGTGTTTGTATAAAACCAAGAATCAGTTCTTGATCAGAATTCCCAAAATAGGTCATGAAGCCATCACAGGTCAAATTATTAAGTGAGAATTAACACATCATAGCGATAGCATTTAAAGTTCATGATCATAATGGGCTCAATGAAAAAAAGGTGGTACACAAGCCAAACGGATAAAATCCTCCTTTGAGTTATTCCATGTTAAATGCACACCTGATCCTCTTCAAATCGGCCCATATATGGGATGTGATCAAGCAAAATGAGTATGAAGTCGGTTCAGCATTGATTTTGTTTTTCCATGTTTCATTTACGCACCATTTAAAAAGCACTACATTTGCTGAAACCCCATTGAAATTGACAAGTAATTCCAAAGATAAATCATTTGAAGGGTGTAAAAACATAAGAAACAAGACATTTTTTCCTTTGTTTGGCCTTATCTAAAAGAATATTTGCGACTTAAGTTCCAACTCATTTGTTTGATCACATTACATATTGGGTACGAGGTAATGTTTGCTATTAACGCTGAAGTTTAAGCACCCATTGTACAAATGAGATCTCCTGCCTGAACCAAAAATTTCCCGGCAGCCCAGTCGACGGATTTCCGCGGCATAGTGGGATATTAAGAAACCTAAGACCAGTTTTGATACTGTGTTATGAGGAATGAAGAATGAATGAATGAATCTTAGTGAAAGAATAAATATACTAGATACATATTCCAAAAAGAATAATAATAATAAATTAAAGGGTTTCTGCTGAAGCCCCTCATATACCCCACCCCCCCATTTAGACAATAACTACACCAAAGAAAATATTACTGACTGACAACACACTAGAACACTGATGGTGTTACAATATACCCCATTCATGATGTGTAACTTTTTCGAGTGTACCTTATCGTATGAAGACAGCATGGCAGAATACAGCATTATGCAGACTGACCTTTTTGAACTACCAATTTCTTGCCACTGAACTTGATTGGCAAGAGGGGGAAGATCCTGGCAAACATCAACGGCAAATACCATGAAAATAGGTAATGTAGGAGGTTAGCAAAATATGGGAACCCTAGATATTTTTAATGTCATATGTTTGTAGACAAAATATGAAAAACAATGGGCATCACTTGAGACCAAACCAGGTATATTGCTGTAATTGTATTCAGTTTTGTAATATTTGTGTACATTATTCTTTGCTACAAATAGATTTCCCGCGAGTCATCAAGATTTCCGGCAATGAGCTTCCCATCTTGTCATTTTTTCCAGGCCTGCCAGGCCTCATCAATATTTTTCTGGCAGCTTGCCTGATTGGGTAACCCCAGGTTAAATAGCACATACATGTACCCAAACTTTGCCCGAAGTTGGTCTATAATTTTTTTTCTTTGAAACTTAAGACGCTATCAGTGATTCACCCAAAAGATTCAAAATATTTGAAATTTGCAGAAATAGCTTATATTGAAGAAAAGTTGTAGAATTCTCATAAGTTATTTTGAACTGAAACTTAACAGACAATTAGTGGAGAAAAAAAAAAGTGATCAAAGATATGAATCTCCATTTGCAATTATGCGTGTTGTCCTTCTCTTTAAAATTTTTCACAGGTGGGCCACTAGAACTGGTGACCATGAAGATATAGATTGGTCATCTATGATTGTGTTGCCCCGGGCTGGATTTGACTTCAGGCTTGACAATGGAGAGTCAACAACAGGGTTAAAGGTGAGACATGCGTGAAGTCAGACATTTAAAACCTATCCGAATGCCAAATGGGGGTCCTCTGTGTCCCAGACCAAGTGTCACAAAAAAGTTAGGTAAATCCATGGTGGAAAAAGTGGGGAATCTCGGAAGATCTTTTTTAGGAAATTGACATTGGAAGGAAATTTTTACTTTTAGACCAAGAAATGCCTAAAAATTGCAAGAAATCTGTGAAAATGTGACTATCTCTTCTCCTTCCTTGGAAACGCGTTTTTGTTCCTGCCCTGTTAATCACTGACTGGCTTTCTGACTCCTAAGACTTTTTTGCAGCCTTCTTAGGTATGAGGACCACAGAACATTCGCAGTAATTCCCAGTACTCTGCAGATGCTCAATTTTAACGTTTCAATATTTAGGGGGGGTCCTATACTCTTGGTCAGTAATTCTGAAACAAATTCTGGCTACTACTACATCTCGGCGAACCCGGAAGTGGTGGGTGCCCTAACGCTTGCAACGGGAATCCAGTACGCAATTCCAACAGACGCGCCGCGTGCATTTGTTGTTTCAGAAATTATGAACGGCGATTATAACCAAGTATTCTCAAAATGACATTTTTTGTTTAAAAAACTTGTTCTTTGAAGTTGGGGTTTCATCTATAAGATTTTTCCGACACGGGTTTTAAAACTCGCATAAGTGTTTTTTCTTAAATTGTTATAATAGCCCTGCCAATTTTGGAGAAAACATTCAGTAAAGTAATAAAGATCTGTATTTGTCGCATGTCGTTTAGTTGTTTTCAGGACGAGTTTTTGGAAATTTCTGGATTTTAATGAATTCTCTACATTTCTGGGCTCTTGGAACATAATTTTGTGATCCTGGTTTCGGTTAAATGCCTGTGCAAGGTAGGATTAATGTGCATTTGAGATTACACTCCACAAATAAGAATACAAGTGAAAGATAAAGAAATAGCGGATAAGCAGAGTACAGCATCAATATCAGTTTCCGCAAGCTATCCATTGACACTTTTTTTTCTGACAACACTTTTGGAAATTGAAACATTACACAATAAACATGTGCTTATTCCATTCGTAAAGGGTTTCTGAATTAAATGCAGAAAAGTTTCGGATGGAATCACGCCTAAATACCCTAGGTGTAGCAGAACGACGTCATTGCTGATAGTGTTTAGTCCACAAAATTTTGATGAGTTTTCTTTAAATGATTTGAAATTAATCCTAATGTGTGACTAGTACACCCTTTGGTGTTAAAGATTTTGTCTGTGCCATTTTTGTATGTTTCTGAGGGTTTTGGGAAACTGTACAATTTTAGTTTCTAGTAACACTCAAACTAGACGTGAACGTTTTGAAAACATGCAATCTTTCGTGCTCTGTACTAAAAAAATCACCTACATCTAAACTTTTTCAGTTATGTTGAAAGGTATGGTGCCTAATCTTCCAAAAAATCAGTTTTGGAAGTTAACCAGTCTGCTTTATGCCTAAGAAATCGACGTTTGGTGAGAGGTCATTTTGTACACGAGTCGATGGGGAGTGTTTTAGTGGTGTGATTCCAGATGGGTCAGATTACGGAACTCCGGCATCATATACATACCTGTGATTCTAATAGTTATTAATATGCTCCACTCTTTGCAGCAACAAACATATGGCGTGCAGATTGTCGATGGCAAGTTTACATCAATACATCATCCGAATTGTCTCTTACGGATCCAACTTTGAAACATCAGCAAGAAGTAGTGTGTTTTTCTAATAACTGACGGAAAATTTGTCATTATAATCCAACATCCCTGTTTCAAGATCCTCTTTTAATGGCACATCGTGTATTTTCTGTACTTAATTA
>JAMKCH010026501.1:0-19460 GCA_023653785.1 Ophioderma brevispina
CGGGACTCCCCTACAGTAGTAATAGAGGGGACAAAATAGCATTTTGTGGCTTTAAGGGAACCCTTAATGACCTTTGACTCCTCATCTGTTACCCCACATAAGACCCCTTGCCCTCAATGATAAACTACCAAAGTATGAACTTGTCAACATTGCACTAAAAAAGATAGACAACATTTATTTGAACCAAAGGGTATACCAAAAGTTTGGACACACACAGACAGATAGCCTGATTGGATTGACTGACACACGAATCATGCTACCGTAAGGTCTTTCTTATTGGACGACCTTATACTCTCCGTCATAATTCCTTCTCTGCGTCAAGACTACACCCGCATTCCCGCCAGGCCAAAACCATGACAACGCATAAAGGAAATATATAGTCTGCGCGTTACACATGCAGCAACTCGCGTGCGTATGTAGACGCCTTATTTCAAAAAAGGAATTTGACAGCGACTATAATAACCTGTGATTGTTACTGTAGGGCTCGTGCAAGAGGTCACGTGTCGAATGTGCACAATGTGTGGGCAGATATCGGGGAAAATGGAAAATTAGTGCAAGATGGTTTTTTCTTCTTCGTCTTCTTCTTGCGTATGAGGCAGCAGCCCTTTAAATATGTTGTAAGCGTGGAGCCAACCACGTGATGGTTGGGTTTGAGAAATCTTGTCACTGGTGGACGAAGGTAGGGCACTCATTGAGAATGTGATCCGCAGTCCGACTGTGATGGAGAACCACCATTGGGCAGGCTGGGATGGCCGCAGCCCCCATCCGTGCATATTGCTGATGAAGCGGAATGACTCCTGTGCGATCGTTTAAGGGACCCATTCCTCGGTGGGGAGATTGAGCCAGGTGTAGTTCTGTCTTAGGTGTACTAGAGAGTTGATCTAGTCTGGGGTATCTAGCCAGGCAGTATTCCGTGTCTGTAAGATGTTTGAAAGGGGGGAACTGGAGAGTTTCGCAGAGTGCGGCAGACAAGGTCGGCGAGACGCAGCTCTGTCTACCGAGTTGGGTGTGATTTTTGGACAGTGTTATGCAGCAGCCGGGTGCTTGTTGTCCAGCAAGGCCTATTCCACTAGTTTTATGAGTTGTGGTTTCTCTCCGAAGTACTGCAGGTGCAATGACTCTGATAAGCACGGGTAGGAATTCAGATGGAGTAGGACGGAAGCAGCCAGTGTTGGTTCTCAAGGTCTCGTGGAGTAATGTGTCGCGCTTCTTTGTGTGAGAGCTGTTGCACCATGGTGGGGCGGCATATTCAGCAGTGCGTAGACCAGAGACAACGAAGTGTTGCGTAGGGTCGTTGGGCTGGCACCCCATGAAATCCAGGCAAGTCGGCACGGAGGTTATCTCGAAGATACCTGGCGCATACGGACTCGAGGTGCTGACAGTAAGTAAGCTGCCGGTAAAGCTTCACTCCCAAGTAGGTTGGTTTTAGGATGGTATGGCAGAGGTGCTCCATTGAGTGATTTGAAGCTGGCGATGAGCCTCTCTGTTGTTGAGTTGGAAGGCAGTAGCGGTGGTATTGGCTTCGATCAGCTTCAGTGTCCATGTCTTAAGATATGCCTGCCAAATCGGGCCATCTCTGTAGTAAGTGTGCTTTCTACTTCTGTCCAGTTGCTGTCCGAGGGAGGAGGGCAAGATCGTTGGCGTAGCCATATGTCGAGATTGTTGTTTGAGGTAAATGCTGATATTACAAGTTGAACAGCATAGGAGACAGTACAGATCCTTGTGGTACTTCCTCAGACGACACAGACGACTACTCTGCCCATCACTGGTCTAAGAATTAAAAGCTAGGTTTGCAAGCATGTTAACATGATTGTACAAGCAGGTGACCGTCCGGGATGGTCCTGAGAAGATTGAGTGTCAGGCCCTGGTGAAACACCGGTGTCGTAGTGCAGTTAAGAGTCACCAAGGATGACGCCTGGCATTACGCATTTTCAAAGCTTTCCTCAAGTCATTTGTGAGTTTTACAAGATGATGGCACGTGCTCCGGCCACGTGGCAAAATCCTGCTTGTTCATCAGGCAACTGGGGATCGACCGGGAAGGCTCCGCCGGGCCAGGATCATCCTCTCAAGGAGTTTGAAGGAGACACACAGTAGTGATATTGGGCGGTCGTTCTTAGGGTTGTCGACAGGATTGTTTGGTTTGGGGCGTGCGATGATAAGTAGCTCTCCTTCAGATCTTGAGTAAGGACTGGTTGGTAAGGCAACATGTGTAGAATCCTGGAGGCCAATCTAGACAATGTGGGCCGCATTGCATCAGGAACTCTGCTGGAATGTTATCAGGGCCCGGGCCTTTCCACTCTTTAGTTGGCTGATAGCAGAGTAAGCTCATCTACTGAGAAGGATGTTGAGTGACCCGTCCACGCCGGGGGCTCGACGAAGTGTGGTGATCATTTTTGATTAATTGAGCGAGGCTATCCTTTTCAATGTCCTTGGAGCGACCATTTGCGAGGAGTTTGCTCAGCAATTGAGTTGGACAGTCACTGGACATTTCGATGGTTGGAAATTCTGCCGGTGATGAGGCGGGTTATGCGGTTTATAGTCTTCCAGACCTTCTTCCTGGAGTGGGTGAAGTCGATTCCTGGACCGTCTTCTCCCAGCGCTCACGGCTGTTTCCGGTCCAAGCAGTTTGTCAGAATCGAAGCCTTGGTGAAGCTTCTTCCCAGGGTTCAGAATTCAGGAAATCATTGTAAAGAGGGTCACCATCCTCATCCCAAGATGGGATATAACTGTGACGGCAGCCACGTGGGCTGGTCTTCTTTGCTATATTAATTAAAGAGTTGACACAGGGCTGTGTAAGATTGTCCAGGTTGGAGGAAGGTTGGTGTCTGGAGGTTGGGCACTTCGAATCCACCAGGTTCTTGAACTGGTCCCAGTCTGCCTTGCGGAAAGTTCCAACCTTTTCATTGGCTTTGTTGGTACAGGCTTAGCAAGGCTCTCCTATGCGATCAGTGATGGTCTGTGTTGGGACTTCGGAAAAGGGGGGGGGGGGGGGAAAGCTTGGTCTGAGAACAGTACGGTGAATGGAGATGGTGTCCATGTTTGCAAAGCAAAGGGTCAGGGTTTTGTAGACGAATGCCACCATTCCCTAGAGTGAATTAGTGTCTGGTTGCGTGGGGTCGTGCAATAGTTGTACACCGGATTTTTGAGGCCCAGTCCTCTAGAGTAGCTCCATCGGGTTGGTTTTCCTGTAACCCAGGTAATGCTATGGCTATTAAAGGCTGCCAGCGTAAATGCAGGGTGCACCATAAGTTGATAGAGAGTCTGCTTGGAGCCGATGGTTGGTGGCTTGTGACCTTGGTGACAGGAAACACCTGCAAGATGGTTTTTTAGTCATGTGTGTCAAAATGAGCCAGTTGGATTTGATAGACATTCTTAAAATATAAGCCATTTGTTGGCATCTGTGTTAAATGAGCCAGTTTTCCAGACAATGTTTTATGGTACCGGGCTGTCTCTTTTATGGGTTGCTGTTATTATTCCGAAGGTTTGATAATTCTGAATGTTTGTTATCGAATGTGTGTTATTCCGAAGATGTGTTTATCCGAAGGTTGGTTCCGGATCCAAAAATGAAATTAAGGTTCGATTGATCTGAAAATCCAATAAGCTAAAACCAAAAATTTTCAGATAAAAACAAACCGTATCTTTTTCGATAAACGAACCTGCGGATTAACACACTTCGAATAATAAAACCTTGAAAAAAATGAAACCTTAGGATAAACGAACCGTCAGATAACAATTTTCGGAATAACACGAACACTTCGAATAGCGATCCTTCGGATTAAACGAACCTTCGGATAAATGCGTAGATCTTCTTAGGGCATCTTTCTGTGAATTATACTGAATTTGGCAGCCTTAATGGAAAAAACTGCATGTTAAAGGGTGTAGTGGCAGAATACTAGGATGAATTCAGTATTCTGCCACACATCCTTCAACATGCCGTTTATTTCCGTGTGGCTGCCGAATTTATAGGGTGATGGCACAATACAATTTAATTCTTTCCACATACTATTTAAAGTTCAGCCATATTGAATACAGAGGTTGAGAGGAATATAGGAGATTAATTAGGTTGACGCAAATATACAGTATGGACCAAATTGGATTTTAATTTGACAATTTCCGCCACAGAACAGTAACATACGCCCTTCTGCTCAGTTGATGTAATTTATAGAGACTGCGAGCCGATCGAGTCTTGTTTTTTAGCGGGCATGCATTATTTATTGCAGCCAAAAATTGAATGGATTGGTATGTATTTTTATATTATTAGTTTCTCTTAAGCATTGTGAAACACATTTGCTTAAATTATTAGAATTATGAAAAAGCCCGTCGTCCCAAATCCAAGAGGATGAAACGGGAACCATGATTGTCGGTTTAGAACCAGACCTTGAGCACGCAGCGCAAGGTCTAGTGATATTTGTATTCCCAAACCTTGAGTTTTTCTTTACTGTACTTTGATAGACTGCGGGTGAAAAACCTACCCGCAGCGACCCATCCCCTATTCCCTTTATTTGAAGACATTTGACCATCGAAATGGGATTCCATAAATACATGAGACTATCCCTGAGGGTCCCCAAAGACTATTCACCCTACTCACAGAGGTTTTACCTCTTTAATGTCAAAATCCAACGATTAAATTTGCCTCTCGATGCCCATTCACTAAAATGTCTTCCAGCGTGAAACAACAAACGCTAAACGGGATGGTCTAACTACTTGTGTTTCCATGCCGCCTCAGGCTTCGCTCTGGCTCAGACTATTCAATTGTGGAACTTAGTGAGAGACCAAAGTCCGCAGGGAACCAGCGCAACGTCTAATTTCCTGACCTTGGCGGACCGGTCATCGAAGGGAAATTTCTGTGCCATAATAACGGTTCATGGGAAAACTTTCTTTCTTTACCAGACCAGCAAAGATACCTATTTGCTACTTGTCTGTGGAATAAAATGTATATACACTATAATACAGGTCCATTGCAGCTATAAAAATAAATTATATAAATGTGAGAAAATTTAAGTTTTTTAATTGACTAGAGCTATACGCTCACCCTCGGGGGCTTCGCCCTCGATGGCGTATCCGAGGTGAGCAGTGATCAGCTAGAACCATGACTCAACTTTCATTACTAGCCTTAGCCTAAGCTAACGACACACAGTACGCTAAATATCACAAATATCCCCAACTGAAATCATCAACCAAGGCCAGGCTGGGAAATACATCCAAATACATACATTATAGTAGATTCAACCCCATCGTGTCACCAGAGAGAAAAGTTTTGGACAGAGTCGATTAGTTGGGATATGGGCCAGAAAAGAAAACACTACCAGAGGCCCAGATGTTCACCATGTTCATGAAACGAATTGAGATAATTTGGTTTTCATGTTGCCATCATTTCAAAGGCTTTGGTGTTCTCGTATCCAAAACACGGGCGCGCAAAAGTTAGTAACATTCAACTCGCCTGTTACATTTGAATACCACGAAGCAACTACGATTAGACTGAATGTTTGAGAGCTATGTTTTGTAGCCACAAATGCGCTTACGCTGAATTGAATGCATTTCATTAAGCATAGAATTGATTTCTCTCTGCTATCGTTGGGCTACATGTTTCATAGAATTTAGCTTGGAATTTTAATCCCATTTTAATTCCAAACACAGCACTGCCCCTCAGCACTGCCAATATACCTTCGGAAAAGTACTAGAGGTGCCACGAGGGTTGAATCTACTATAGTTACAACTCGTGCAACACTCACTCGAAAATCTCGACCCCGGGCTCAGACGACTGCATTTTTTTCTCTTCACACTACTTCTTGCAGTGGTGATTAGTTAGGATGCAAAAATTAAAACACTGACTTAGGCCTAATTAATCTGTTTTTGAGAAAAACACCTATTTAAAATAAGTTTTACACTGTGGCAGGTTACGAGCGGTGCAGTAAAGGACCGTACTCATCCGAAATTGATTCAGGTGTGATCTCAAATCAGCTGATAAAATCCACCTCAGCCTCTACAACGAGAGAACTTTAGATAGGTTAATACTTCTTGCCAGACAAATTAGCAGGTCTCTGGCATGAGTTGAAAGTGTTGCCAGCTAGTTGAATATCACTCACTAAAATAGGTTAGTAAGTAAATTCCCAAATTATGAGTGGCATTGCTTATCTTGGAGAGCGGGGGGGGAGCGGGAGGGTGGGGGAAGGGGAGGGAACCGGGGGGGTGTGGGGGCAGGGGCAATCAATTCATTTGGGTAGGGGTGCGGGAGGGCCGCACCTTGGGCTTGCGAACTGAACAAAAACTTGCGAAATGGGGGTCTGCGAACTGAAAATTGGAAAATTTGGACCCTTGAGAACTAAATTTTGTTCAAAATTAGGCCACAAAAGTAGTTAAAAATCAAAATTTTGCTTGAAATGAGGGT
This sequence comes from Ophioderma brevispina, assembly GCA_023653785.1. NCBI lineage: Eukaryota > Metazoa > Echinodermata > Ophiuroidea > Amphilepidida > Ophiodermatidae > Ophioderma > Ophioderma brevispina. Next base: position 6,389 of record JAMKCH010026501.1, read on the forward strand.
CTTGTGAACTAAAGCATGCTCAAATGGGACCCTTGCGAACTGCTGGAGACGGCTGAAAAGGGGGTTTTAAGGGCCGGCCGCACATACCCGTACCACCTTTTCAGGTCAGTGACCCCCCGGGGTGGGGAACTCCCATATTTTTTTTTTTTTTTTTTTTTAAGTATCCTAACATACCCTGCAAATGATACGACCAAAAGCAACCTAACAAGGACAAAATCGGATGTTTTAGTCATTAGTGTCCGTTCGGACACTTACTACTACACGTAATTGAATGGAGATTCGTATCTTTGAAAACTGCCGTTTTCTTCGTTTTCGGTCAATTTCTTCAGTTGGAAAAGGTAACATATGAGAATTCTACAGGCTTATTCTTCACTTTTAAGCTATTCCTGCAAATTTCAAATAATTTGACTCTTTCGGATAAATCACTGATAGTGTCTTTAAGGGCCGGCCGCACATACCCGTACCACCTTTTCAGGTCAGTGACCCCCCGGGGTGGGGAACTCCCATATGTGAGTACGCGTCATGTGTAAGTCGAATGACACCACCCCCCCTTTTTGAGCGTCCCAATACCCAATGACCCCCTTTTTTCATCTGATACCCAACGACCCCTTTTTGCAGCACAATGTCACATTCTTCATAATCTAGCAGGCCTAGACAGTCTAGACGATCAACTTTTGCTTTTCGACTTAATTTTTGGCTTAAATTTTTGTTTAGCATGGCAGGACCACGTGGCATGTGCCATTGATCCACATAATTTCACTTAGGCCTATTTGGCTTCCCAGTACCCAATGATCCCACTTTCAAATAAAATTAGTACTGAATGCCCCCCCTTTTTTTCAAAAGACATCCAGTGTTCCGATAGCCCAACTTTTAGATACCGTTGACACTTTTCAATTGAGGCCGCTTTCCGGTCTTGGACTTGAAAACCAGCAGTGGGGCACAGCTGCCCATAAACGATTGTTTTTATAGTGTAAATGCTACCCTAACAAATGAGTTTACATGAGTTCATGACCACAGCTACAAACTTTGCATTTTCATGCAACAACATGTAACAAAGACACTAGAATCAATCGTTTGCAGCACGATTTTCTTTTATATTACTTATTTATTTTTTTTTTGCACCCTACCAAAACTCTCTTTTCTGGTGCCAAATGATTTAATGTAATTTATTTACGCTCCTTTTCACAGAAAAAGTTAAAAACAAGCAACCCTTCTTGTAGGTATAAATATTCTTATGGTCATCATTCATAACTCGCATGCGAGGCGCTGGAACATGGTGGCCTGGAAAATGCGACATCGTTAAAGACACTCCAGTGATTCTCCCGCAAGAGTGAAAAATATTTGAAATTTGCAGAAATAGTTTAAAAGTCAAGGATAAGTAGGTCGAATTCCATAAGTTAATTTTCCAAAATGAAGACAGTGAACAAAAAGAAGAAAACGGCAGTGTTCAAAGATTACGAATTCTCCATTCAATTACGTGTTGTTAGGAAAGTGTCTCGTTCGGACAAGTATACCTAAAATAACCGATTTTGTCTTTAAGGCGCGTTTGGTCGTATCACTTGAAGGGTATGGTAGATACCAATACTAGTTCCAGACATGCAAAAATCTGATTTTTGTGAATTTTATTGGTTTTCTGATTGTCAAATCACTGATAGTGTCTTTAATGAAAGTAGTGAATATCAATAAATTGGTACACAAGATTATGGAAATTCAGGGGAATAATGAATAAAATTGTACACCACGCTATGGAAATGTACGGCAATGCGGGCAAAAGAAGGTTACGGCTTTGCGTGTGAATCAGTTACACACAGACTTGACTACAGGCCAGGCTTGCGTCAGAATATTGATATCTATATGACCGTTATTGGAAATTACTATTTTGCAAGGGTGGGGGTTAATCCACTAGCCTCAACGGATTTTGAAGTCAAGTACTTTATTCCAAAATTATAATGATATTACTAAGATTGTATTGAACTAAGGAGATTTTTAATGATTTGAAACTGGGGACAGAGACGCCATAGTAAATGCATGTAGCAGTTCCCCAAATTACCATTTTGGAAATCCATAAAGCCCAAAATCGAGCATTGGGGTCCTACCCCTTGAGGTCTGGCAACGGTAAATAGAGGGCGCTATTGCATTCCTCAAAATCAACACATGGCGGCCAAAAACAAGCAAGATCTCGATATTTGTAATTGGAAAACGGTCAGTTATTTACCCAAAGTATGGGTCTTTTAACATCACAATGACGCTCAAAGGTGTTAAGAGTGTCATATTTATTTTGCTTGTAATCAAATTGCCTATTGCCAAGGTGAGTAACAGAGGAGTCACTTTCGTAACGCCGGAATTGTGTTGTTGACAGGGGACAGGGGAATTCGACAGTCATGACACTGACAGGCGCTAGCCCTCAACTCAACATTCAAACTTCTAAATATTGTGTATTGGTGGATCGGTTTTTAGCGTATCAAAGCCAAGCGTAGTGGCGGGGGGGGTGGGGTATTTGCTTTTTACTGAATTAATAGTTGCTGAATACTTGGAGCTTAGACAGTGGTTTCATCAAGGTTGTTCCATTCAATTATGCCATTTATCACAAACATTGGCTTTAGAAATTTGGATTTTATGCTATTTAATGAAGTGCGCCACTAAATAATGACGTCACTGACCGCGGGTCCGTTCGTTGAACCAGAAGTTTGCTTGATGACCTCATCATGCTCAGAGAGTTTTTTTGAATGAATCCACAAGGTTAATGTTGTACCCATGCGCATTTCGATGAATAACATTTTCCATCATGATACCTTATGATCCTCGCACAAAATCAAACGAAACGGGCCCCATCCGTTGCATTTTTGTGTGAACAATCTAGCTTGCCCATAGAATTTATGGTCGCATTTCATAAGGTGGTCTGTCAAATATGGTGGAGATATTACATTGGCCCACAAATTTATTGTCAAAGTAAAATATTTCAGGAAGTAATGAATGTATGACAACAAAATTGGTGTCATTTGTAGTATTTTGTTCTTGCTTTAAGCAACAAGTCCCATTTCATTTGAATGGATTAATAGCGAAGTTACGTTTAAAATTGTCCGAGTATGTCAGGGTGGAGCAGTCGGTGGAGGAGCAGCCCATTGACTTGCACATAAAAACTGAAAATACACCAAATTTCTGACCTTTGTACCTGAAAAAGTATTTACAGTAAGGAAATAATTCCTTTTCATAAGCATTGTTGAATACCTAAAGATGCAAATTCTGCAAAGAAACCGTACAGAAAAAAATAAAAAAGTAAAAAGTAAAATTATACAGGGTGAAAAAATACTTTTCTTGACATTAATTCTAAATCTAGTGTGTAACATGGTAAAACATGTCTAATCTTGTGTTATACAACACTTGAGATGGTTATTGCACTGGTAGTTTTAAAACACAAGAAGAAATATTTGATTTGATATGATAGATAATATATACAGGGTGGTTCAAAATTTCAAAAGTATAGGGTGGATGTATTTCATGGCATTTTTGGGTATTTAATTTCATTTTCAGCATGCGTATCAGTCACAATAAAGGCTTTATTTTGATACCTGTAGAACAATATTTTAGCAAGTGTGAAGATGTGTTTAATGCATGTAGGACAAATTATGTATAGAAATCAGGGTATAGTAGAATTTTTTCTGGGTATATGATGCAGGACCCTATTTTTAAATGTGAGAAATACAGGATTGCCTTCCAGTTTTATCACCCTATATGATTTTTATCAAGAATGCTGATTTTAGAAGAGGCTTACACTATACATGTTATACTTTCTGGCTACACTGTTTGACACCTAAGATTTATTGGTTCAACTTCCATAGCATTAAGACACTGGAGCACCAGAAGTTTTGCACTTACAGAGGGTAACTTTATTCTGATCACCCCTGTATAATCAAAAGTACACAAGAGTATGTGTTATATATGTTGGAAAGCCTTGCTTCCATTACCATGACCAGTGAACAGATGTCTCTGAAAGTTAGTATGAAATCTTTATACATGTATTTTACACTTAAAATAAGCATAATTTTGACCACCCTGTATATTTAACACAAGGTTTGTGAACTCTTTTCTCCTTGCTATGTTTTGAAGGGCAAGTAATACCTTTTCTGATCCATATTATTTGATCTACATATCATTCAACAAGGAAACCACACACAGTTCACCATGACAATAAAATTCTAACTTTTTTTTTTTGTTCTTTCACCCTGTATATTTCTGACCCACCCTGTATAACAAGGTTTTACTTAGCTGTTTTGGCAACATTGCATATAACTTTCCAAAATGTATACTTTCAATGGTCTAGAAGTATTGTTTTAAATGTAATACTACTCTGTTTGAAATGAAAAAGCACATATTGGTTTTTTCTACCATGTTATAGTTTTTAGGACCAACTTTGAATGCGACCTTATGAATTTCACATCTTAAAAACCTGATCGGGGATCTCTTGTAATTAAATTTTCCGAATTAGTACGAAATGACAATAATTAGATCGTAAAATACAGCACATATACTACGTGATAGCAGTCATTGCATTTTGGTCGGGTTTTTTTAGAGAGCGGGTCGGATGCAATATTCAACTGTGTTTTTCCCCGCCCGAGAAAATTTCAGATTTTATAATTCCGCCCGTCGTAACCGCCCACGTGACCATCGTTTGCGCAGTAGCAATGTTTGAATGAGTTAAAATCTGTTTATGAAATAATTATAATATTTTCATATAGTGGTTTACAAGAATAAAAATGTACTCAAAGTTTCCCTAATTATTTATTATGAGTGGTTTATGTAGACCTTGTATGGAATGACTTTGAAATGCGTAATATATTGGCGTGTGACATGCCCTAATAATCCCCATCTCGAGTCCTGATAACCTACTTCGGAATCATGACCGCATACCCTTGGTGGCCCCTGGTAATTTTGTTGCCAGCTTCGGCGTCACCACTGACAAACATTGGAACAAAGGCCAAGTGCGGAATTGACTTGGGACAACACGCTACAAATAACCGAATATTAATTCCTAACTTGCCTCTCGTTAAGGTTGATTACAGCTCCTTAACCGCATGCCACCTCCCTTATGAATGCATTCCTCTGGCCAAAGAAGAAATCGGGGAATTTTTAATTCGACCTTGTCATTTTCTCCAATGGTTAAAAAAACAAAAATGGCGGCCAACCCAGGTGGTCTATTACTTCACGACTAGAAGCAACTTGTTCTTACATGTGACGTTCAGTGACGTGTTTGTATTCCCATTCCAACCGCAAATAGACCGTGCATTATGTGAATAATGAACTTCGGCCTCTGTCAGAGGGATTCGTTCTGAATCTGGACCGTCTTCGCCAGCACCCAAAATAACAACAGCGCGCCCTAGATCAAATAACTTCTGAAGGACATATGGTTTCCAGAAGTTAAAGCCATTTTTTTCAACCTTCAACTAATTTAAAACGAAAGACAATGGGACAAAATGAATAATTAGAGAGTCTACTCTCACCCTTGTATGCAGTTTTGAAATTGTAAGTGTCGTTTATATAGAATTTTCAGTAAACAATAAATTTGACCCATTGTTACAATATGCTTATCGCCTTCACACATGTGTGCGTATTCGGATGCAACCTCAAGCTAAGTACGTAAACAAAATTCTTCATCTTTTCTTCTCTAGTATGATTATCGTAAGCCATGTAAGTCTGTTGGAAACCAGCTACGCTTGGCCAGCTTGGGTGACGAAATAGGATAAGGTTTTGCATAGGATTTACTGTACGCATACTACCAAAAATAGTAGGCACGTGGATTTCTAATTTGAGGGCATTAACTTGGCTGATTTTTTAATTATGGATTTCTTGGCCTGCACCACCTGCATGTATTTTATTTTTTTCAAAGCTGTCTATTTAAGATGGCTGTGAATCGCTGGCAGCGCAAATAATGCAATGTTAGGATCAAAAATTTCCACACTTTACCGTTAATGTAGTCATGCAGCCCTCATGGTTTTTGTCCTTTGACTTTCGTCTACATTTCTGTAAGATTATATTTTACGTGAAAATGGTATTTTGGACTTCAGATTGTACCCGCGACCCACTGTTTGCCGGTGAATCGCCGACGCTAACGGGCATCTAAAAATAGAATTCACTCACGCATCAGTAGGCATGCGCATAAATTAACCAGGAAAAGCAACGGAGCGGTTTTGTTTGTGTTATGGTTAGCCATATTATAGATAGGTACAGTCGACGTGTGTAAGCCATTTTCTATCCTGGTGACACACAAAATAAGCCAACTTCACCCCACCTCACTTGTTCTGAGTATTTAGTCCACTTCGTCATCCAAAGTTCATGAAGATGTTTATTTATATCCTGAGAGTTGTATATCTGTCCCACATTGTCTGACATTGAAGATGTTTAGGCGTACAGTGATTTGATCTTTCGAGGAGGCGATTTGCGCAAGCCTTCAATCGTCGGTCGCATTTTGAGCTCAAGTGACCAGGAAGAGACGCTGCATCACGGTCTTAAAATTGCTCAATCTGGGTTAATTTGACCGTTGAAATTGGTTTTAAACGGCAATGATGTGACCCAGAAAAGGTCAGACATGAAGTCAATAGTGGGTCTCGGAAATTAAATCGTTGTAGGTTATACCTGAAAAATTAATTTTTGTGTGATGAGTCGACAAATTATAAATTTTTGGGTGCATTTACGACCATATTTTGTAGCAAGTAAACCTTGCGGGGATCTGTTGAGCTTCGATTCTTTTTGGTTTTTGGAGTTTTTCCACCTAAAATGGTTAACTTTCAGGCTGGATAGTGTGGCAAAAAATGGCAGAGCGCTGTGTAAATAAAAATTAAACCAAATGGTGTGCGGTGCAAAATGGCAGACCGTATATCTGTATGAAGCACATGCGTTATGACCACTTGCTACTAATGGTGATCTTGGTGTTGTCAGTTGGCAGCATGAGCACCGTAACGCTGTCGCGCACGTGATATGGCGATGACCAGAAACAAACGAGAATGCCAAGGTTTGAAGGACAATATCTCAAGAAAGGAAGGAGATATTAAAAGATTTTTTCTCTACTACGGATCTGAGATTGTGAATTTTTTAAATATATTCAGCACGGTGATACATTAAATATTTTTTAAAAATTTGCTTTGTAACATAGCTACATATTTTATTTGAAAAAGGGCTACCTCAAATTGAAAATTGTTTTCATTGAAAAGGGGACTTCCATAACTTAAAAATTGAGGGGTCAATCAACTCTGAAGGCCAAATATTAGGGAAGATAGGCAAATAGTGTTCGCTATTTTTCTTCAAATTAGTGACCGCCGCATTGTCAATTCGATGCCATTGAATACTGTACAAACGGTATGACAAGGCTCATTTTTTACAACATGGAGAAAAGATTTTCTTTATGTACGGTGCATATTTTTTACAAAATCCTTGCTATCACTACCTGATTGTTCTGTATCAAAGATAAGTGGTATTATTTTTTGTTTTTCCCTCATAAGGAGGGTTTAGGGGTTCAAATTTCAAAATTTCTCATTTTATCCCATAGGATTACACAGTGAAGAAGGTGACTTCGATCACAGGTTTTGGTTGAAGGGGCCCTCTAATTGGGGGAATGTGGTATCTTGAATACCCTTTGGGAAGGAGGAGAGGGGGTTAGTGAACTTAAAAAAAGATGTAAATAAAAAACCTGATTTTAAAAATTAAAAAAAAAAATTTCACAGATTTGCTAATGTATTTAATAGTAACAGGAATAATTATGTGTTTAAGGGGTTTGACGTTTAGCGATCTACTGATAAAAATTTCCGGAATTCACATATATGGTATTTACAAACGGTGCTGATTAAGAATCTGAAATAAAAATGGGGGTCACCCGACTTGTTTTGAGACTATAGCCAAAACCCCCAAAAAAGGTATGTTGCACTTTTTTTTAAACCACGGAAGTCTATGGGAAAAGTCAAAATTTGACGTTTAGATCGCCTACTAAATAAAACCCTGATAAAAATGTTATTTTAAAATAGTTGAGGTCCCGATGTCGTTCTTCAAAATTTTGAAATAAAAAATGAGGGTCACCGACTTCTTTTTTTCCAATTACAAATTACAACATAAATTACACGCGAAAACCACTGAATTTGACACTTTTTTTTTTCAAATTGGGGGGCGTCTTGTTGGTCGGCAGAAAAATCCGCGCGCCTCATTCGGCATGCAGCAAAGCTGGAACGCAGGCGTAAGAGATGGCGCGATTTTATAAACGCAAACAAGCCGCACAGTTATTGCGTATCTGCGCAGGATACATTCGCAGCTCAAAACTAAAATTCGTTCCATTGTCCATGACTGGCGCCAAACAGAATGCCTTGAAGGTGTAAAGCGCTTGCCGTACACAAATCACACGTCAACTCCTTAAGTGAAATGATACAATACTGTGACCATGTGCAGAGGTAAACTCTGTGATTTTTGTGTAGTCTTAAGTGGGCTTTTTTTTGGCGTCCACATAGACGCAAAATTTTACTCTTATCTAGACCAAAGTACGCCCACCTTTGAAAAAGTGTGTCATAGATGCAAAAATGCACACTAATGTGAACCCTGTTCGTACTACTCTAACAACAGTCACAGTAGCTTGCATTGGTTTTGTTTGATGTACATACGAAATTGGCGATTTCTTTTGTATGTAAATTGTGGGGATGAATTTAGGGGATTCTAAATGGGGTCAATTTTAAGGCCATGATTTGGGATGAATTTAGCTGCCACCACATCCTTCAACATGCAGTTTATTCCGTTGAGGTTGCCGAATTCATGGGGGGGGGGTGGCACAATACAATAGTAAATAATTATATAAATTACTTGCAAATTACAGCTGATATGCATTAAACAATGAAACAAGCAATAAAATACAATAAAAATATGAAGCACAATGCAAAAGTAATTCTCGATTGAAATGGCCATTATTAGAGAATGAGCCATTAATTATTATTGATACACAAACATCAAAACACATCAATTAGGCAAATTTAGAAAGTAAGATCAGTAAGATCTAAAACCAGATGGTATTTCATTCCAGAGATGTGGTAGTGAAACAAACAATAGAAGAAAGAAGTCCTTGCTGATTGGTGCAAGAGCCTACTAGAATCAAAAGAAACTGGTGTCAAATTATTTAAAATTTTAAAACCTTGGGACAAGTCTTTGAATCTTGAACGTATCCTCAAGTCGAACCAAATTCAAGTCAAGTTCATCTGCATAGGGTGTACGAACATCAGCATTTGGAGATTGCTTGAAATACAATGTGCGTGTAATTTTCTGCTGCACTTTTTCCAGTCTATCCAAGTGGTTCCTTTGATGAGGAGACCAAACACAAGCATAATAGGTAATGTGTGGCAAGATAGAGCTTTATGTGTTAAGCAATGCATAAAAAGGACATGTTTCTTGTGCATCTGATGATGAAGCCAGAAAGTTTTGAAATATGTCTAGAAATTGTATCAATGTGATAGTCAAAAGAAAGATCTCTACTGGAAGTGACACCAAGAAACTTGAACTCATTAACTTCAGCAAGCTCACTAACCCCAAGATATAAGTACTGCAGATTTTGATCTAGTCATATGCATAACAGAACATTAAGAATGATTCAGAGGCAATTTATTGAGAATAGTCCAGTTGAAAATAACATTTTGAAGAGCATCATCATCCTTTTCACTGAAAATAGGTCGAAGTATGGTGTGATCATCTGCAAACTGAAAAAGAGGAGAAGAAACAACATCATTTAGGTCATTGACAAAAAGTATGAAGACAATGGGACCAAGAACAGAGCCTTGAGGCACACCAAAAGTTACAGAACACCACTTAGAAAAGGCACCCTTGAATACAACCTGTTGCTTTCACATAGAGGAAGTTTTGAATCCACTGAAGAAGAAAACCTTGAATACCCATGGAATGAAGTTTTGATAATAAAATATTGTGATGAACTTTATCAAATGCAGAACTGAAATCCAAGAAAATTCTGTCAACAAGATTACATTTAAGACCATCAAGGGATTTGCAAAGGAGGTGATAGAATTTAACCAACTTTTGCTCACAATTTCTACCACTGCGAAAACCAAACCCATTATCAGACAAAACATTATGCGCTTCCACATAATTCGAAATACGAATAGAAATCAATTTCTCCATAACTTTACACAAAATACTTGTCAATGAGAAAGGATTATCACCACCTTTGTAAATGGGAACATCACTGGCTTCTTTCCATGCTTTTGGAACTTGCCGTTTTTTAATAAAGTAGTTCCTACTAAATTCTTGAACCATGATAATTTTTGTGACCACCATTTTTCACTTTGTACAGAGTCCTATGCAGAATTACCTTAATTTGCCTTGACGCTGAAGAGGAACTTTTTTTTTTAGGGTTTTGACCTTATTTTTTAAATCTATGGTGTGACTTTAGTAGGTATCTGTGTAGCAGTTTTTCATGAAGTGTAGCGGTTTTCAGAAATAAGGAAGTAAAAACCTGCTCTGGTGACTCTCTTAACTGTTAAGTATGGCTTTATGCTGAATTCTGCACCAAAGAAGTGGCAAAGGGGCACAGAAAATTATGTGATACATAGTGAAAAATAACTGTTTTTTATGTGACGCATTTTCGATTGTATCTCTGGCAATTTTTACACAAGAAAGGTAATTGACCCCTAATTTTAAAGCAAAATACATGCTCTACTGTAATATTTAGAAAGAAAAATGTTTTGATTAACTTAAAAATTTCAAGAATAATGACAATTGGTCCAAACAGTCATGCTATCACATTTAGTGTGCATTTTTACATCGTAGGCACACTGTTTCACTGGCAGATGCAGTTTGATTGGGATATAGTAAATATTTTGCGTCCAAGTGGACGCAGGATTTTTGGAAGGAATTTAGTATTGTGCCACCACCCTATGAATTCGGCAGCCTCAACGGAATAAACTGCATGTTGAAGGATGTGATGGCAGAATATTGAATTCATCCCAGATTGTTCACTGGAAACAACACATTAAACTATATTTGCTTAGAAATGCATTCCAGAACCGAATTTTCATATCGAGTTGGACCAAAATGATAGGCGAATTCATTGTCTGATCAAGTGAGTTGTCAAGCTTATGTAAAGTTAAATCTGAAGAAGAAACAATGTTTACATGTATGATGGAGAAATGTTGAATGCCACACAAAGGCAGTGTGGGGTATGTCAGTTGGGCAGTGCGATTCCTTTAAAATAAAGGCCTGGTAAACCAACCTAGCCTCGTGGGAATTGTACAAAATAAAAATAAATAAAAATTTGAGCCCCGTAAACCTAATATTTGAGGTTCCATGTTGGGGTTCACAGATTAAAATGTCTTCCGCATCTTACAATGGATATTTAGTCGGAACGCACAAAATGATCCCATTTTCAAGACGGGAGTCGGGAGCAAGAATGCATCTGAGAGGGCGCGGGTTTTTCAGACCTTGTGTGAACCCTGTATTAAAGCTCTTTCTACAGAAAAGACAATTATTTATTTAAAATATCTCTGCCATATCACCCGAAGAAGTTAGTAATCTTCAAAGTCAAGTAACAAAAGTTGTTTCTGAACCAAAAAATCTGTAGTTTCGGAGAGACAATGGACATTTTGAAAAAGTGGCCACCCTCTAAGATTGTTAAAATTTTATATTTTTCATGGCGGGGGTGGGGGCGTGGGCAGTGGTGCAGAATGATGAGAAGGAAGGGGGCACGAGACGGGAAAAGCAAGAAAGTAGAGAGATAAGAAAAGGGGAAGGAAAAAGGAGAAAAGTGAAGGGAAAAGGGAGGAAGGAGAAGGGAAAATGAGTCGCCCCAATTCATTCAGAATTTTTGATCGACAGAAAAAATATTGGTCTACCAGGCGAGTTGCAGCGTTGCCGGAGGAAATAGGTATACCGCAGCGGGGCAACCTTCTTGAGTCTTGCCCACACCCCCGGAGAAGTAAAATCGGATGGAGGAAGCAAAAAAAAATGGGGACTAAAAGAAGGGCGGAAAAGAAGGAAGGAGGGGAAGAAAGGAAGGAAAGGAAAAAAGCGGAAAAGAAGAAAGGAGAGATAAGAAAAGGGGAAGGAGAATTTTGAATCAACAGAAAACTATTTGGTTTCTACCGGCAAGTGCAAGCGATCCGGTGGAAATGGGTACAGCAAGCGGGGCTTCGTGAGTCTTGATTGTTGCACAACGCCACTAAAAATGATATGGATGTTTTCACCGAAAAAACTTATTATTACCACCAACTTTCAGTGCATCAGAAAAAATGGTGAGGTTTTTTTTTATCGTGGGATGAGCCAGACCATCTAGAGGTAGCCTTATTGGTATCACTGGGGGAGGGGGGGGGGGGACAAAGGGCATTTGTACCAGGGCTACATATAATATGACATACACAAAAAAATGTTATGATGGCATCTGAGGGGTAGTTGGTAGCTTAAGTGAGATAGGGGTGGTTGCAACAACGATTATACAGGGGTCAAAAATGAAAAGTGTCCAATGTTGTTGAATTGCACACCAAATTGTTCGTATGATCACAAGGATTTAAAAAATGTATAGTTCGTGCTATCTCCAACTACCCTTATGGAGTTATAAACTGAAAACCATTATTATAGGTCAAAGGTTTTAAATTTAGTTCACCGGGGGCAACTATTAAAAAAAAAAACGCTTCAGTTAGGGGAAATGGTCTTAATATTTGTAGTAATCACAATGCAACACAATAGGGAATGGGTTGGGTAGCGTATCTCCCTCACCTTCACCATTGAGGTCTCGGGTTCGATCCCGGCAGGGGCTCATTCTCGGCGGCTTTATGTGAATTTGGTGTCTCGATCCTTACTCATTCCAGCGGGTTTTCTCGGGTACTTATCAGGTTTCCTCCTGATTCTAAAATCAAAAGATTTACATCAAGCTATTGGCACAAAGCTGTTCCAGTATCATGGTGTCTCTGATGTACTGAGACGCCTTTCATGGCTGCCGACAGAGCTTGAGCACTTACGGGGGAATGTCCGGCATAGAAATATTCAAATAAATTAAATGCGGTCCGCCATGATTGAGAAATCACGGTTTATGCATATGTGTATGAGC
>JAMKCH010026502.1:0-19652 GCA_023653785.1 Ophioderma brevispina
CTTCCATTAAGGCATGGGAGTACCAGGCCTGGAGGTCCCTGGCCCCAGGTTACACACCACTAACTCACTTATACACAGTAGTCTATGGGAAAAATGGCAACTTTGAGCATGTTTCTTTCACATTTAAAACTCTCACAGAGGAAATACAACAACATCACCCCAAAGTACAAGCTAAAATCACCAAATAACCAAATTTTGAACATAATGATGACCAGATAATTTTTTAGTTAGGAATCGTCAAACTCACCCGATGTCAGACCAGCAACCCAAGATTCCCTATAGTCGCCAAAGCTAGTAACTTGAAAATCGATGTGAAATTGATGACCGCGGAGTAAATTACCTCAAATTCACTGTCCAAATGCCACTTAGTTTGAGAAAACATACCAGTCTACCAAGTCAATCATGAAATTTCATCAGTGCATTTTCAGACATTTTAAAGCACTTTTTCCAGATGCCATGCAAGAAAGTAGTCCACCCAAGATTTTTGATCCTTACAGCAGCCAGGTTAGTGGTGTATAACCCCCAGAGATCGACAATTGCAACATTGTCCACCATCACCCAAAGACCCCATATTTTTTAGAAAAGAACCCTCAGTTTTCAGACAAAAAATTCTTATATGTAAGGATCCCTGGGAGGTCCTCACGTCCTTAGGCCCACACCTTTGGATTAAGGGACATTCTGTGTGCCCAGTTAAAATGTGCGGGTATGAGACCAGACAAAAAAAGGGTTAAGATTTTCAAAAATAGAGGTCTTATGATGGGGCTAGGCAAGAATTCATCAAAATTAGGGGTCATTAGATTAAAAGTGTCAAGATTTCTCAAAATTGGGGGTCTTTGGGGGACAATTTTTGTAAATCCAAATGTAAATACATGGGGTTGTTATTTTGTTAAAAATATTGGAGCCCTTGGGAAATAGCCAGTCTCGGAAATAGGGAGACTGCATACCTCCCCTAATAAGTTGGTCAAACAATATCTGCATTTGGGTCAGAAATCCTGGTAAGAGTTATTTAGTACCCAAGATTTAGACATAACTCTATTTTGGCAACAGTGCAAAAATGGTCACCCAAACACCCCCAATTGTGGAATTAAATCTTGACACTTTTAATCTAAAACCCCCAAGTTTTGGTGTACTTTGTCTTGCTCTTACCCAAAACCCCCACATGTTTAACTCAGTGCTGTAAAGAAATACACTTGGTCTTGAAATCCAGGCTTAAAGGCACATTAAAAAAATGGTATAGTGCCTCCTCGGGGTATTTACTGGAAAAAAAAAAATCTGAAATATGAGTGGTTTTGGTTGCCAGAGCAACAATTTCTCAAAAAGATTGATATTTTGGTGACCAAGAGTGCCAAAAGTGTGAATTTCTGTAGCCTGAGGAGACCAGTTAAACCTCTCATATAAATAGGAGTGTCCCACAATTTTTACAGGCCTATTATGATTCTTTTAGGGTTGTAACTAATTAATTTGATTATTAATAAGGTTAACACTTAAGCTTTGCATCATTTTAAATATATTTGTATTCATTTCACCCTTAAGAAGCTTTAAGATATTGCTATGAGGTACACAGGAAATAGCGCCCTCTCTTGGTAAAGATCGGATATTGCCTATACAATAACATAGGGGTTTTGAGACTATACTCTGTCCAGCTCGAAGTATGAAGTAGCGACGTAGGCGTATACATTGAACCGACTTTCAGCGCGCGCGTGGGTAAAGCACAAGCGAACTGCAACTGAAAGGCGGGCACTGGATGTACGCGCGCGTCGCCACTTCATACTTCAGACGAGACAAAGTATAGCTTGATTAAAATTACTCATTAACGTGCAGTTAGAAACAGGAGAACAATTTTAATAAGGGATTAGATATACATTTGGCATCTTTTAAAGGTGGTTTCATGTAGTGCCTAGACGGACTACGACACTGAAAAACTAAGAGGCTTTTACTTGTATGCCCCATCGTCTATTGGTCTTGCACTGAAAAGGCGCACAAATGCTTAATGCAAGACCAACGTAAGTGCCACTTACGTTGGTCTTGCACTGAAAAGGCGCACAAATGCTTAATGCAAGACCAACGTAATTGCCACTTACGTTGGTCTTGCACTGAAAAGAGGCAAATATGTTTAATGCAAGACCAACGTAGAAAGCGAATTGCACATACGTTATCTTCTTTTTCTAATTAAAACTTTTTAATCACTTACATATCTTCACACATAGTTTACATTATGCGCTTAACACTATTTTTTTAAAAATAATTATTTTTAAATTTTGTTAGTGTTGAGGCCCCTTAAATCAAGTTCTCATGGGGCTAGTGGAATTATTCTAGTTCAGTAAGTAGTCCTATTGATATGTTTTAATTTTTTATCCCAATATTCTACGATTAATAATTTTTTAGAAATCCTGCGCGCAGCGAAGACATAACGTTAAAATCTACTTTTGAGATATCGGCAATTTTGTCTAGAAACACTGTTTTTTATTTTTTATTATATTTTAGAAACACTATTTTAAAATGATTATCAACTACAAAGTAAGCACTTGAATTTTCATTAATAATTGTGGAAATTAGAGGTCAAAAGCTTAGTACTTTTACTTAATTTTTAAAGCTTAAAAATTAAATATCGCAGTTTGAGGAATCAATAAAATACATAAGAAATATCACAAGGAATTTCTAGTCGCGAGGCGACATTTTCGACCATAACTTTTGAACGGAAGCTCCGATTGATGTCAAACAAAAAAACAAAGGAAAATTAAAAAATTGTTTCTTTATTTTAAATTTTAATTATTCATTTTTAGCCCCTCCAACCCCATATTCTTCCTTAATGTTATTTTTATATTGTGTTTTCTATGTAGACGCACCATCAAGGTTTGATGGGTGTCGCTGTTACAAAAGTGAGTTCAAATAAATGAATAAATAAATAAATAAATAAATAAATAAATAAATAAATAAATAAATACATCGTACAGCATACTGCCCAACTCGCCTTTGCATTAAAAAAAGATATAGATAAGACAAAAAGGGGAGTTCCGTAACCTGACCCATCCGACACACTTTTTTCTGACACACTTATGAATTCGGAAACCCTTCATAAAGCACAAGTTTATTCCGTTAAGTGACCAAGGGTTTTCACTCCCGTTGGTGCCCGGGGGGGGGGGGGGGGTTCCATGGGACCCCCCCCCTAAGGAAACCACTTTCCGAGGGATTTTTTGCACCACCTTTATACCACATGTGAAGGATCATAAGACAACCCCAAATCAGCAATAAAAATGAGATTTGTTATTTTGGGTGCAAATTAGGGGCAAAATATTGTTTTCAAAACACGCGAAAATTGGGCAAAAAGACGGAAAATTCAAATGAGCCTTGCGCTTACATCAAAAATTTTGAAAACTTTTTTTTATGTTGATATCTATTCTAGAAGACCCAAATTACTTATATTTAACCCAAAACCAGCAGTTTTAGGGAATCCTGTATTTTTTACGGGTGTTGCAAAATACACATCATTTTCCTATAGAGTTTGTACAATAACGGTTTGGCAACGTACATGATGAAATTGTTTGTTTTCAGCACATAAAGGGTTAATTATTTTTAATGTTACTAATAATTGTTTATTTACATGTACGTGTGAACTTATATCAGCAAAATAAAATTTGCTTGGGGGGGGGGGGGTTCTCGTTTCTTATTCCTTATTTTTTTAAATATTCTCAAATGACTTCCGTTAGTGCCCAAGGGAGGGGGGGGGGGGGTCCATGGGACCCCCACCAATTAACTCATTAACGGCTTGGCCGATTTTAATTATTTTTGGTATGAAAAGAAGCGCATTTAAAAGTCAGACAATTACAAAAAATTCGGCGCAAAAATCCACGCGTAAAGCGGCCAGCGCGAAAACAAATTTTGGGGGTCCCTAGGAACCCCCCCCCCCTGGTCACTTAAGTGTTAAGGTTTCCGAATTCATAAGTGTGTCAGAAAAAAAGTTTGGGTCAGGTCAGGTCAGGTCAGGTTACGGAAACCTCCGACAAAAAAGTGGGTACTAAAATGTTTGACACATAGGCTATACAGGTTATACACCGCTAACCTGGCTGCCATAAGGATAAAAAAAATCTTGGGTGGACTACTTTCTTGTATGGCATCTGGAAGAGGTGCTTTAAAAAGTCTGAAAATGCACTAGTTATATTAAGAAAGTGATGGAATTTCATGAATGACATGGTAGACTCGTATGTTTTCTCAAACTAAGTGGCATTTGGACAGTGAATTTGAGGCAATTTACTCCGCGCTCATCAATTTCACATCGATTTGCAAATTACTAGCTTTGGAGACTCTAGAGAATCTTGTGTTGCCGGTCTGACATCGGGGCGAGTTTGGTGATTCGTAACTAAAAAAAATTCTGGTCATCATATGTTCGAAATTTGGTTATTTGTTGATTTTAGCTTGTACTTTGGTGTGATATTGTTGAATTTCCTCTGTCATGTCTGTGAAAGTTTTAAATGTGAAAGAAACATTATTATACAAACATTATATTATACAATGCTCAAAGTTGCCATACTACTGTGTATAAGTGAGTTAGTGGTGTGCAATGTACACATAGAATGCAGGCAAGAGTCTTTCCTGACGGACGACATTAAAACGATATCGATATCGAAATTAAAAACAGGTAGGATGATCTTATCTGGATTTCGGTTTGGTGTAGTTGCGATGTACGTGATCAACATGTTGTACTTGTAAAACTCTTTCTAGCCTATTAGGCCAAAAAGAACAAGTTTGTCGCAGAAGAAATGTGAAAATTGCAATGCGAAATGCGGGTTTTTTTTTAGAAAAATGCTAATGCGAAATGCGGGATTTTTTATTGCATTTTTGACCCACTTTTCTCATTTTATTCGGCCGCTTCACGGCCAAGTTTTAATTGTTTTCCTTAAAATTAAAAAAAGAATCTTTCAAGTGAGCAAATACCCACAAAAACAATAATGCGCTAAAAGACCGATTTTAAATAAAATGCACGTGCTCTTCTGACACAAACTCGTTTTTTCTTGGCCTAAAATTCATGACAACCCCTTGTTCATCGCTTTATCATTGGAACAATTGTCATTATTACCTTGATTCAGTAAAGAAATTCTATGGTATATAAACATTAAAAATACACATCTCATTCAGTCATTTTCCAATATTTGGCTTTTTTTAAATAATAACAAACATTTATAATAACAAACATTAAAGTAGATTTTTTCCAGTTTTGCCTAGAAATTGTACAGAGTTCATACTTTCGAATTGTTTCAAATATTCAAAAAAAAAATGGAGGAGATGTGCAATGGCAATTGCAAGGGCATTACAGTGGGTGGTGTTCAATTGGGGAAACGCGTCATTTTTTGGTTTGGATCATTTTGGGTTCGTGCAAATACGACCCTTTCGCTTGCCGGTGTGGCAGGAGATATAGTCCTCCGGGCCCACAGTCCGGGAACAATAGGGCATTAAGAAGGGCTTATTATATTCGACGAAACGAAACAGGCTTAGTGCACCCATTGGATTACACGCTTTATTATGTCAGAGTATAAAATCCAATCCAATGGGTGCACTGAGCCTTTTTCGTTTCGTTTCGTCGAATAGGGCCGACCAGGTAACCTCGTCAATCAAGAAGCTTATGGAATGTGTGCACTTTATACATTTATGTATTTATTAAATATTACAACAACAAAAACGCTTTTATGCCGAGTTTCGTGGCGTGCGTATATAGTCGCTCATCTTGCAAGCTGAAGGTCGTAGGTTCGATTCCCACTTCTGACGCAAAATTTAATCCATTGTTTTTGACTTAGCGACTGCAATGGAAACTTCAGAGTCGGCTGGACTGCGATTTGCACTGTAAGTATGGGGTTACCTGGTCGGCCCCTAGCCCCCACCCTAGCCGCTTGTATGCATTATCAATGTGCAACATCTTTTACCAAAAAAATTATAGTCTGACTCTACAAACTATAACCAAGTCGTAAACAGGAAAGACCAACTAATTTTTTTAAAGAACAGAACAGAGAATGAATAACGTGACCACAAAGATAAGGGTCACTTTCGGATATCCGAATTGGACTCATGCATGCTAAAACTGGTTGTACTATATACTGAGGTTATACAACCTTTATGGGGCTAAAGAGGGTTACATGAAGAATGATAGACTCGGTTTGTCTTATCTCACTATGAGTCAATTAAGACATCCGTTAATTGTAAAACTGTATTTTGCCTCAGTTTGAAACCCTATTTTTTTACTTTCGCTTATGCTTTTTAAATGGTATACTGACAAGTTTAAAGTCAATTATTACAATTATTTAGGATTTTCAATGGAACATTTACTCCATTGGCTACAACGTTGGTTAAATCTTGTCCAAAGTTAAAGGGCCATGGCCCGATCGCTAAGAGCCTCGTCCCCAGTACCCCAGTTTTTGTGGTCAAAATTTTGGTATCTGAAGAAAGTTACTATTTTTCTAATTTACCCTGTGAAACCTTAGGACTAATTGATGTTTCATCATGTTCATGAGGAATTTATGTGCAAAAATGTGCCCCATTTTTGTCCACTAATAGTAATTTAACAGAGTACTTACGGGAGGGGAGGGTGGGGCTTACAAAATCACGTTAGTAGCTCTTACATCAAAACGGATTGAGCCTTCGGCGCGAAACTTTACAGATGTGGTTTTCGGGTAAAGACCATTCTATCAAGATGAAAACTTATATACTTAAATCGGGTCATTCCCCTTTAATATTGTTTGTTCCAATTTCAACATTGACGGAATCATTTACAAGATTCGATCATCATCATCGTCATCGTCGTCGTCGTCATTATCATCGTCATCATCATCATCATCATCATCATCGTCATTATCATCATCATCATCATCATCATCATCATCATCATCATCATCATCATCATCATCATCGTCATCGTCATCATCATCAGCAGCAGCAACAGCAGCAGCAGCATCCGCAGTATCAGCATCGTCAACATCATTGTAAGCATTATCGTCATCCTAAACAGCAGCAGCAGCATCGTCAATGTCGTTGTAATACAAATTAAAATAGAAACATTAAGAAACGTCTTATTAAAGGTATCTCTGATACAAGATTTCTCATCAATAAGACTGGTTTAATTTAATCACCCTCTTTGTTCCAAGAAGCGTGATATTTTTTTTTATCTAAACAGGACCAGTTGTGAAATAATCCTTATTTGATCCCGTGCTGGATGTGGCGTCAACACTTTCGAAACGATACTGTGTCTGCACAACCTATTAGATTTCAGTTTCACTGGGTTCCAAATTGAGGTCATTCGTCAAAATGCGAAAAAAAACTAGATAATTCGACGAGATTTACGCCACTTCAAACATCTTGTAATTCTTATTTAGTGGGCGTGGCTTATCATGTTAACAAGAAATTTAATTGGTTTAGATCAAAGCTCCGCCCATCCATTACTGGTAATAATAGATGGACAATGCGTGCAGCAAATACACGGTGTAGTCATGTAGGTTACATTTGTGCGCAAATGTAATCTATGCAGCGTTACGATCACCACACGATGATGTTATTCTCCTGGTTTGAAACATTTGTTTTCAAGAGTGGTTCAATTATTTAAATAATTAAAAAAAAAAAGAATGACGTAACAATATTTTTGAAAAATGAATTATGTCGACAAAAAGCAAATATTACATAATTCTAAAAAGAATGAGAATAAACGCCGGCATCCACCACTCAAAATATGGGATGCCCATCCATTATGAAACCATCTAAGATGGGCAAAAGAAAACAAAAATCTCATTTTTTATTTGCTTAGTGTCTGAACTTGCTCAGGGAAAAGGTTAAGGTCATTGAGATTATTAAAGCCTTATTTACCTTATCTTCTTGAATCTAAAACACTATCGCCAGCTAATTGCTACAAAGCGGTATTTAACTACACTATATTCAAGCAGAACGTGATGTTACGCGCAAAAAGAAAAAAAAACACGAAAGTTTGAAGGCTTGGACATTTTATTGTGACATGATTTTCATGAAGATTTTATTTTCTATTGTATACCACGGAGGGGAAAATAAGGAATAGATTTGAGTGTCTTAAATGTTTGCCTAACTAAGTAGGGGTGATAGGTCAAGCCTTATTGAATGCAATGGACGCCAACATTTGGGCCCCTACATTGGTAACTAAGCATTTAAGACAGTCAAACCTATTCCTTATTTGAATCCTATGAGCTCCACCAATAATTTGCATCTTATTTTTATCCAATTCAGAGCAGTTTGAAAATTTGACCCCTGTACAACCGAAATTTACCCCTTTTATTGATTTTGCTGTTTTTAACCTATAAGTATAACTCCGAGACTTTAAAGCCACTATCAGTCATTTTTTTTCAAAATCAAAATGCCCATTTTGTCTCTAAATTGCTAGTATTAGGTCATATCAACACCTTATATTAATGTTCATTGTGAAAAACAGACACTAAACCATTTTAAAGCGGCCCTGAAGATGTCATTTACGACTGTTTCTGCGCCTAAAAAAAGTCGGATCCCGATTTTTATTAGTAAACAAAGCATAAAATCATCATTTCATGACAAATACAGCGCGTTACGCTTAGCCACTTACAGGGGTCTTTACTACAACAATTTCCAACACAACAGTGCAAAAAATGCACTTTGATGAAAAATATGGGGCGCTGTTTGTTTACATTTTGAAAAAATCGCTGATAGTGGCTTTAAGTTGTAGATAGTACAAACTATACCTTTTTGGAATCCTTATGATTAGACAAATAACATGGTATACTTTCAACATGATTGGATCCTTAAGGCATCATTTGCGGCACTTAAGGATCACGTTTCAGGGGTCCCTGTCAGGCTGTCTACATATTTAATCACTCAAACCTTTTGTACTCGAGATGTGTTACAAATGTCTCCCAGGATAACTTGTTTGAACGCAGGTGGGTAAAATCAAGACGCGTTAAAAATACCTAATTTTTTAGAACCGTATCGCTTAAAATCATACTCAGTATAATAAAAACCATCATAAGGGTTCGGCCTACATACATATGGACTAGTAGTACAAGGCCTTCGGATTACTAAAGGTACAGTCAAATAGAAGACAGCAGCTCCCGATCGAACCTCTTCCCAACTACACAAGACCACATTTTTTTCCAAAATCGGCTACAGTCTTGTTCAAACTTGCAAAATTTACAATCATAAAATCAACAAGATCAAGCATGTTTAATCGGCGACGCCACTTGTTCAGTCCTCGATCATCCAGACATTTTTCTGTGGTCCCTAGTGTAGTCGCGGATTAACATTCCAATTAAGGCTTGCCAATCTGCTCTCCCTGCTTGGAGCAGACTGGATTGCCGCCCACATTCCCAACTGCACACAACCACTTAGGAATGGCTCGCCACTCAGCGGGCTACCGCTTCCGAACCGCTCATGAGTCATGTGTTCATGCGACCTTCCCGATTTCAAAACCCGCCACTATTTTCTTTTTTAGGCTGCGATTTTTTTTTGCCACTTTCCCATGTGCTCCCGACAACACAAACTGCAGAATACTACACAGACAAAAGACCTTTGACAAAACTACACATGAAAAAGAAAAATTTACGATTTTCAAAAAATGGCCAATCGCACCAGTCTTGAGCAGTCTGGACGTGTCTGTTTGGCGCAAATATCGGTAAGAACGTGCAGAATACTGTAACAGGATAAACCTAGACCTTGCTAAAATACACATGAAAAAGAAAAATGCTCACGATATTTTGAAAATTGCCCAATCGGCATCCGGTCTTTGAACGGTCTGGAGTGGTTTTTCTAGCAAAAAAAAATCGCTGTGTGACTGAGCCTTTACGCAAGCGCTGGAAATTAACGTAGACTTCAACTATGTCAAAAAGGGGGGTGTTGTTTTCCACCTCTTTCTTTTGATGAATCGTTTTTTGATTGACTTATTGATAAATCTAAACGAAGACGTGTCGAAGCGTACTTGGTTATGTGGCATGTGTAAAGAGTTGTCAATTTTGCTGTAACTACGTCAGTAACCGTGACGCCTTTTCGGCAATAAACTACAGCTTTCCTCGTTTCAGAGGCGATGGTTGAAACACAAAGATTTTTGTAAGTCGAGTCGAGCAACCATTCGATTTTTTATGAATTATCCGTTGTAAAGCTGTATTAATCGTAAAGTTTAACTTTTGGATAGCATATCCAAGACTTCTAAATGGTAGTAGGAAGACTGTAGCTTAGTAAAGTGGCGTAATCCCTCAGTTTCCTATCAATCACAACTGCGAGTGTACGCATGTGAATGGGAACGAAGACCATTAAAGTTTAAATATCGGAACTTTAATGTTGTACCAAAATCCCGTGCTCAATGAACTCTGTTACGAATTGTTTTCCCTTTCAAATACGTTTTTTTAATGACATGTTTTTCTCCCCAAACCTGTCATTTCTAATTGGACCTCACCAGCCCCGCGGATTTATTCAGGTCCCGACGTGCGACAAAGCGGACAAAGATGCGAGCCTAGATAGCTAATGCTTTAAAAAAATAGTCAAAGTCACTCACAGTTTTAATAGTTCCCGTATCTTGTGAATGTGTTTGATTTTGATGACGGATGCTCAGACCTTTA
This sequence comes from Ophioderma brevispina, assembly GCA_023653785.1. NCBI lineage: Eukaryota > Metazoa > Echinodermata > Ophiuroidea > Amphilepidida > Ophiodermatidae > Ophioderma > Ophioderma brevispina. The sequence continues at coordinate 10,584 of JAMKCH010026502.1, forward strand.
CGACCTCGACTTAGAGATTACTTCAAGAAATTAGACATCAGTGAGTTTTGTCGGCGTTCTATTTCGTTATATAATGTCGTTGCCTAGTGCTAAGTGACCGAAGAGTAAGTCAATTTGTAATATAATGGCCATAACGTGGTACAGAATTAGAATTCTCCTTACTTCAAAATGCTTAGTCAATGTGTAATGCCTGTTACTGAAATATTTAAGCAACCACCACGTGCCCTAAAATAGGGATGACATTGATCGTTGCATGCGAATGGGTAAAATTATTGCTAATTATGGTTTCCAATGCGGTTTTTCTGTATTCTTCATTTGTAAACGGGAACGACAGACACTTTTAAGAATTTGATTGGTTTGATGTGTATTGACTTTTCCTTCGAATGATAGCATAGATTGATATGATCCTTAACATGGTGAGAATTATTTAAGGTTGTAAGCACGTTTCGGAGAAATCCTGTTTAGAGCTTTTAAAGTGACTCCCGATTAGCTAGTTTTCTATACACTAAAATATATATTGGTGTCCCTTTGTCTTTTCAACTGGGCTGTTTCTGCAACAATACGATTAATCAATAAATTTGGACTTCTGAATACCTGACCGTGTCAACGTTTCAAGTCGTGGTATCACCATGGTATCACGTTGTGATTGTTAGCATTCTTCAAATTCAATGAAACTGACGCAAATCTTGCTCCACTTAATTCGGCTGCAATGTCAATCAGCGAAGATTACTGACCGTTTTACATTGGAATTACTTAAGCGTAATTTTATGGTCTAAACTTTCCAGCCCCAAATTACCTTCATCCTATTAATAATAATTTGCCGTGATTGGCAGACGATATTTATTAACCCTTTCAAGTTCAACACTGGTAGACCGTAGACGTCTATGGGTAGACCCTGTGTACGTTAATTAAAACACCTAAGTCAGCAGCTTTTCAGATGTTTTCCCAAATGACCATTGACCTAAGACTGGACGTGTTTGGACTCATTCGAATGTATTTTTCATACTGAAAGTGCAAAATGGTGCAATATTTGAATTCTGAGCGATACTAAACACATTAGGTTTGCATGCATACTAGATACCTTAGATTTACATTTAAATAGACACTGCATACTAGATACGGTCTGCATACATGATACTGCATACTAGATACCTTAGATCTACATTTAAATTAAAACACTGCATACCAGATATCTGAGATATACATTTAAATTAAGACACTGCATACTAGATATGTTAGGTCTGCATATAAGATACTGCATACTAGATATGTTAGGTCTGCATACAAGATACTGCATACTAGATATGTTAGGTCTGCATACAAGATACTGCATACTCGTTATTTAGGTCTGCAAACATGATACCGCGTCTTACTTTGATACAAGATACTGTGTCTTACTTTGCAATGATGAGAGTTTTATTTGTGCCTAACCTTTGCAATATGCCTTATTCATGATCGTTTGAAGGAATGCTCTGTAGTCACCAATGTTATTATAGTGTATTTTATGTATTTTTATCCTTGATAAAGAACACTTTATCTGTTCGAGACATCGGTTGTTGTTCTATTTAATTTTTGTTATCACTGGTTATTGCAGACCTCTGGTCTTTTTCCTCCGTGTTCTGTAATTTATTATAGTGCGCTTTGTCTCATGTACTCTTCAATTTCTTTGTAGTGTACTTTTGTGAGTTTTGTTTGTTTTGTGCCCTTTAATTCATTTAAATGCACATTATCTGTCCTGTGCAGCCTTGTAGCTATGATTCCAAGCAGTTAGTCGGCAGGACACCTGGGTACTATTATTCACAGTGAAAATTGTTGGACAGGGTCATTTAGCATGAGCTTGCACAAAAGCTCTTAGCTTTCACAAATAAAATAGCAAACGACTTTGTTATTGTCTATATTCCCTGCACACATCTACAGTTCAAATCGATGAAAATCAGGCGTAACCGGCCCATGTTATAGCATATGAGAATTCAATTCCGCGATGCTCCTTGAAAATTAATAAAATATCACCTCAAATTCTTTTTCCCAATTGACCAATGGATATGCAGACTGCAGCAAACCATGAGCTAAAGATATTCAACGCGGCCCGGTATGCGGAGCCATTGTTATATTGCCCTGCAGCTGAAAAGATTCCAGGTGTTATCACCTCCAAGACTTAGGTTGAGTAACAAAATACCCGTCCTCGTCCACAATTAATTAACCAGTTTACATTATAATATAGGTCGTTGACACAAGGGGCGGCGCAGGGGTAAAATCAGAGGAGAAGCGAAACATCATAGGTGGACGAAACAATACAAGATTAACTCATATAGGTAACCCCCTAATTTTTACGCAATTTATTGCTTAAACCCCATATTTTTCCTGAATTTTGTAACTCTCTGCTACCCCCTGGCGCCCCCTGGTTGACACCAGAAATGAAAATGAAGTTAAGCAATAGGTTTCTGTAGGTTTCAGGTTTCTCTCAAACATGTGCATCGGCAGGGTAAGGTAATAGGGTTCGTCTTAATTGCTTGCATGCTTGAGACCATATACGGCCATTTTGAAAGCAGAGAGCATCACTGCTTTCACGTAAATCCTCATCAGTCATCCACAAATTCTACAAAGTTCCTTTCACGAAGGTAGAATATCGCATACTTTGATAAAACGCAAGACAATGTCTTCCAATAACCATACGCCTTCTAAAACTTGACACATTGAAGATATTCCCAGGGAAGTTTCTAACTTAAACCATGCAAACACTAGAATTATGACATCCTGGCAAAACCTGGCTTTGGTTAACTGACATGTCAGCTTTCATGACGAATGATTCTCTATGAAATTGTGCTTTTGAACTTAACAGCAAAGTGGGGATCTACGATATTATAGAGTCCTTTCACGGAAAGTAAATTTTGTTAAATGGACTTTTGTTTGTCCTAGGCTGCAGATCATCCGAGCACATGCACCCGGTTCTTTACATGAACATTTTAGATATTTTTGCGGGAAACTCGATTTTCATTCCACCCTTTCCAACCCATATATAACCCAACTCACAGAAAAGCAGTAGCAAATAAATGCAGCATATGGGTCCTCGCGATTGAGCGGGCCTTAAAAATAAAGAATAGAATAGTACGTTCTGGTATAGGGAGAATTCAGAAATCTGACTTGGACAAATACCCTATTGTGTAAACTATTTTCACATTTCTTTTGATGTTCGCTTTTTAGTACATTTTACAAAGCCATCAAAAGACACGACAGACAATTAATGTTATTAAAATAGTGCAAACAAATGTTTCCCTTTCATTGACATCATGGTCATGTAATTTCCCTTATATTTGGAATGCATTATAGAATTACTTCCTCCGATTATACAACTACATTTTTATACAACAAGCGTACCTGCAGTGGATTGGCCATTTGAAAAAAAAAACCGTGGGTGAAAAATCAACCATTTGGTAAAGGTTTACCAACACAATATTGGGTAAACTATATAAATTTAGGTGTACAATTTGGAATTACCGAGTCGTACTGGCCACTGATCCTCCTGTACCGTAACATTACATGATTGCTCATTGAAACATTTTTTGACCCACAACAAGCATTTGGCCCATTCTTAAAATGACCACGAATTTTATAAAGAGAGGTATGTATGGGTCAGGAAAGATACAAAAGTAATAGTGGATAATCCACTTGGTCGGAGCACATGGTCTATGGATTAAATACTTGATTTTGCATCAAAAGAAAACCTTTCTAGAAAATTTTACTGAGATCGCATCGGCTATAGTAACCATATGTTCGATTTTGTGCTGAGTTTATGTCACTACATCCGTTTTTCATTAATATTTTTACTTAATGAAAATGATCAACTTACTACTCTTGTTCTATAGCCTCCAGTTTGGTTGATTGAAAGAGTATTTTTAAATTTAATTTTCCCTCATTTTATTTGAGAAGAGATTTCTTTCTCACGGGAAAGTAATTTGTTTACTATAAAAGAAGAAAGGGAAATTCCCCTTATGTTGTTTGTGGCAAAATGCACCTGTTTATTTACTCAAGCAAGAGTGAGTGGAAATTCCCCAAGATGTAAACTTAGAAATGGGTCAACTTGTTTATGCTTTAGATCAAAACATTTTTAATGATCTGGGGATTCCCCATGAAGTTATAATGTAATTAATGCAATTCAATGATGTATATTGTGACATCTGATTTGACAGTGCATGTTTATGTTTATCATGATGATCATGTATGATTAATGTTAGAATGGAAATCTAGGCTGTGAGAAGTTAAATCTTGTTACTGAACGAACTCAGTGGCCAGCAGTAGTAACCAGGAAGCCTATACAGTATTGTTATTTATAGCTAGTTTTATCTACAATACTGGTAGATTGGAGCGCCTTTACCATATTGCCCAGGATTTATATAATATTGGATGCGACGGAGCTTGATAGCTAAATGCTGCTGTCGTCTTTTTAAGCCAGAAGAGCTTCAGTTTTTGGAATCAAAAAGGAGTCCAGTTTGTGGTCCTATATGAGGACATTAGCGACAGACTGCTGGTGGTAGAATCCTGGATTGTCTTGCCAGAATTGATGTCGTCGAGGAAAAACCCTGTCGTCTTGAACTGCCTGGACAAATTAAACCTTCAATTCCTCGAAGATTCCAATGGAATATACCATGGATATTTATTTTAACGTATATATGCGCTGTCATTTTGGAGTCTTCGCTGTGATGACATATTATCGTTGAACTGCACCGCTTTCAACACAGGACACTAGAGTACCCTTTAGTATAAAATTGTGTGTTAAATTTTAATATATGTAATATTGTTTGGACATACCAAATTCTAACCAAACCACTTAAAAACCTCATGTAATCTGTGTTTTATTATAAAATTCATGATTACTTGTGTCACAATGCTCTTGTATTTGTGTTTGAAAGGTCTTTTACCTGCGACGCCTACTAGACGTCATAACACTATTATCACAGTTTTTAAAACCAATCCTGTGACAAATCACAGTTTATACACCCATTAATTCATACACCGAAGCAACCCGAGAAGGAAAATGTTTCGTTGGTTCGATTCCCGCACCGGTGCAGCCCTGGCCCTAGAAACAATCATACAAGCATTTGTCACACACTTCTGGCTGGATAAAACTGCTAATTTCTCTGAATTTCGTATTCAGTAGATATTCAGTATATTTCGTATATTCATTTAATACCAAATGTGCGTGCGTGTGTGTTTAGTACATGATCGCGGACACTCATACCTACTGGAGTTGCTACTACGTGAGTAACAAAAAACTTGACCCAGTTTGTGTCCGCCCATTTTGAATTTTTAAGATAAATATGTCTAAATCATCTGAAAAGCTTAGTTCATTGCTTAATAATTTTGCTTGCAAAGATAATTCGCAAGCGGTTAGGTATAGACCGAGGGTGGTTTGAGTCATGCCCAAAGACAGTTTTTGGGGGAAATTTTCAACCTCCAATAAGGGCATGTGATCACATAAAATCCTATTCTTAACACATAAACCCGACTTTTAACGCTCATTTTAGCCCCAAAGCGTTTAGTACTTAGTGAATTTTTTTGGCATGATTCTGAAATTCTTGGTGGGGTTCTTAAACTTTTGAAACACTTTTTGATCCCTAAGTACTGACCATTTGTTTAGTACAGTACGGTATAGGAATGCTATGACATCATGGGGATTTGATTCAAAACCACCCTCTGGGTATAGACCGAGCTACAGTTTTTGAATCAAGTAGTATGTTTTCTGCTCTGTCCACGGATTCACATTTAAATATGAACGGCGTTCAACGAATGAAATCAGTGTCCAGAAGAAAATGGGGTGATTATTGACTGCAGGAATAAATGTGGAACGCTATGTAACCCCACAAAATTCGATCAGTCACAATTGATATCGATGCCCTTTTAACATTTCTACGTCCTGCATCATCCATAAAAATAATTTGTAAACATAATTAACTTGATACAATGTATCAGTTTCTTGAGGAGTTAATGAATCATCCATTGAAGAACAGACATCCGTGGCAACCTTTTGAGTTTTAAAGTATTGTCTATATTGTAAACCAAAATATGCCACAAGCTTTTGAAAAAAGTGTTTCAAATAAACGTACCATAATCACTATCTTTTCACCTTAAGATACCACTTTATTTGACATAAACATGACATACCCTTTATCATCATTTTGGGGATTCACTTTGCTTAGTTGGCCACCTGCATTCAAAGGGAATCCGTGGATGGGGTAAAAGCTGACTACTTTGATTCCAAAGACTGTAGCTCGGCCTATAACTAATCAGATTGGAATTATCTGTGCAGCAAATTAAAAATCAAGAAATAGGGCTTTTCTGATGATACCACATATATTGTGATATATGTTATGTAAAAATTCAAATGGCCGACACAATCAGGGTCAAGTTTTTTTTGACACACCCTTTATATAGTTGTATTATGTAGGGTTATGATAATGAGACACTCTCAGGCTTGGAACAGAATCATTAGGCCCACAGGTTTAATGGCCTAAAAGTGTTTTCCTTTATTTTCCTTATATTTTAGTCTGTGACAAGATCGGACCTGGGTAATACTCATAGGGAGTTTGGTTGCAATGGTTGCAAGGACTAGATAAATGACGATAACCGAATGGAGACCGTAAGATAATCGACAAAAACATGTAAAGTTTAACACTAAGAGGTATAGAGGTAATTAGATGTCATTGAAAAGGGTTAACAAGCAAGTAGGGACCGTTCATTAATTTACGAGGAGGTGGGGCTGGGAGAATTTCCAGTTTGTTTGGAAAAAATTATGCAACCCCCCTATTACCAAAATGTAAAATTACACCACCCCCTACTGCTGCCACATAACAATTACACAAAACCCACCCCCACCATGCATAAAGTTCATATCACTTATATTAATTGGCCCTAATCTTACTCCTGTTACTGGGTCCATTGTTCACACAAGATGTTACAGGCAAAGAAGTTAAATGATCTGATGCTTGGCTTCATTTTATTTCACTTTCATATTTCTTCAAAAGGGCCCCGGGAAAAGGCAAACCAGTTTTCACATAACAATAAAAAAGTCAAGTCAATTCAAATATGTTTCCCATTTCCAAATGTAATGGCATATTAATGTCCTGTTCTGTCTTCGCCTTGAAGTCTTCCAGACCATGTAGGATTTTATTGTATTCTTCATCCACATCACTATTAAGATTCTTCTGTTTATTCTTCTTTCTCATCCTCATCACTTGTTTAACCGTGGGCTGCAGACATCGCCCTCTTCCTCACTTTCACTTGAGTATATCAACAAATCTCTGTCTTAAATATCTCGATCTTGCTGCCATGAACTAAATTTCTTTTTGACATGTGGGGGGGGGGGGGGGGTTGATGAAAATTTTATGAATGAAACAGGGTTTGCTGAAAAGATCTATTGCTAGCACAATGCGGCGCGAACCGATAAAAATTTTCCACTTGATGCTAAAATCCTTACTAAAATGTATTGTAATTAGAAACAAATGGCGGCATTTAACCATTTTTAAACTATTATGGTAAAATATGAGGTTATTTTGTAAAAATGGATGACCCGGCATCAACATTGGTGAAATATCATATTCACCATCCCCCTCATCAAATTGTTAATGTTTTGGTTTTGTTGCATTTCTTTTCTAGGAAGGATACAAATTTTTTAAACATGACGCCCCCCCTCCCCCTCTCATACAAAAAATTACTGACCACCCCCCTATTTGGCCAATCAATTTACATGACTCCCCCTATATTTTTCCCAGCCCCCTCCCTTTTAATTAATGAGCGTCCCGAATGGAAGTGTTTTACTTATATTTGCAGTGAAAAGGGATTAGTTAAAGGTGCACAAGATTTTTTGAGGCCCCAAATATTGTGTCAAAATAGATATGCTAATTTTCATTTAGATTAGACACTCATAGATTTTTTATTTCCTTGTATTTAGCTACAGAAATCTCTTAAAAGGAGAGAAAAAGGTGATTTTAAATTGCTTATTATTTCAATATAAAACAAGGCTGAATTTCGTATTTGCTCTCCATATGAATTAGAAATTTCACAAATTTTTTGCACCAAAGAACATTTCTCAGCTTAATCCTTTCAAAATGGGGATACTTTTGATGGAAAGCTTTACATTATGGCAAAAATAAGTAACTCTTTCCGATTTTTTTAGGGACAACCTTCTATTAAATCTCCCTCGTTGCACACCTTAAGTTCAGTTTTGGGTTGTAAAATTTGAAAAATACAGTGTATAAAATCCGGTTAATCAAATCGGTAAGGAATGATTGAAGCAGAAGTGTGAGCATACATGGGATATTATGTTAACATCAACTGGTGGCTAAGTAGTGGTGGCCTAATCTTACGCGCAAATGGATCTACGCTTGATGAAAGTTGTTTATCGTTTGTATTTTATAACACAGTCGCCTATGACGCCCCGAATCCAATATTTGCTTCTAGCGGCAATCAAAACGCACTCATCAGAAGCAATTCCTTATGGATATTCAGTGAACCATAAACAAAATGAGGATATTGTAGGATCATGAAATGAACCATTAACACATCGCCAATTAAATTCTGACCTAGTATTGGTTGAAACGCCTAAATGATATTAAAAATAGTCACACTTATTGGTTTAATGGTGACTATGCAAACCGATGCATAGTGTTTTTTTAATTAGATGCGGCGGCAATTACATACGTGTTTTTGCTCCAGATAAATCCCATATGTTAGAGTTAATGACTGAAATATGTTTTAAATCTTCGAGGCTTGGCCAAAATCAATGCACTCGCGGTCAGTTTGACGACGATCCGTAAAGGCCATCAGGGCGAGTGCGGGGCGCGCGCGTGCCAGTATGATCTGGTCAAATCGTTATTAAAACTCCATCAACGTTATACCGAGTATTTTACAAGAAAAATATGACAATATTTCATGAAATATGCCGTCATGTTTCTAACGAAAAGCTTCACACACCCCCATAAAATGAATCATCAACTGTCGCGCCGTAACTTTCTAAGCATCCGCGGTACTCCTCCCGCTCATTAACTACGACCGTGCAATGACAAATGTCAATGC
>JAMKCH010026503.1:0-35643 GCA_023653785.1 Ophioderma brevispina
CATGCATGCCAATTTCATTTTTGCAGACATTAGATTACAGTGCGTGCCAAAATGTGCCCTTCAAAATGGGAGGAAATCTAATTTTCTCTACTAAGAGGGGGACACACGCTTCCTTAAAAACATGGGAGACTGGCCCTGGACTTTTTGACTAGTTTCCTACTGTTAGCCATCTGTTTGAGACGTTTGTAAGTTAAAAAAATATGAAAAAGAAACAGAAAACAAATCCTCTCTATCTCCACGGGAGCCTTAACATGGAGATTGCCCTGGACGTGGACCAAATGGACTGCGTGCTAAATCATGAAATACACCCATTTCACTACTTGCTACCGCCCACCAAGCATATCATTTTACTCAAACTCCAGTTTCCACCGCTCCATTTCCGATAAGGTAGTTCAAAAGCCCCCATTTTAAAACTCTTGTGGCCGCATACCCCTATCCTTTTGAAATGCAAAAATTCCAATATTATAAAGCCCAATTTGAAGTTGAATTAAAAAAAGAAAAATTTTTTTCAATATTATATCTCAACATAATAAGTCGTACTTGCACAGCACATTAAAGAGAAAATACCAGGCTTTCCAGGATTTTTTGTTTCCTCTCTTTTGCTTGTTTCAATCAAGAGGCACTTCCAGTTTTACTGCGGTACACAAAAATCAAGTTTGAGCCACTTTCTGGTTGAGTTGAACGGTGAATGAATTGTTTTAACATAGTTATTCACACTTGAATCCGCTATGAAAATCTTTAAAAAGGGATTCACTTCAGAAGAAACTCTAAAAGTTACTTAAGGTGGAAGTTATGATAAGTAGTCTGGCTTTAAGATAAAGTGAATCACCCTTCGAGATACTGTTCTTTGTTAGAAGAGAACCATGAGCTTACAGCCGGCGTACAACAATCTGGAGGAGAGAGTTTTATGGTCCTTGAAGTACATTAACAGCAAATTCTACAATGTTGATACTTTGCTTCCAAATTTCCAAATTTTTATTGACTTCTATTAGTAATGCACAAAGATCGTGCAATATTCTTAAACCATTTTCTTTGGCTTTGGAGTATTTTTTTTTTTATTTTATTTTGGTTGCAATTACATTCCTTCGGCATGATTTTACAGATACCAATTTTGATAACTTTCAAAGTTCCATTTCATTGACGTGCAATAATTAGTTTGTTTTTTAGTATTTATAAATAAATATTTATCTTGAATGATTATGTTGACTAATAAAACTAGGACCTTCTTTTGTTACTTTAATCTGTTGTTTTGTTTATCTGTCAGTTGGCAATCTTTTTTGTTTTGAGGTTTAAGACAGCATGCATACTGGGCGAAGCAACTCTGCCCTTGCAAAAAGTGGCACCAAATTGATTTTGGGGGTATCGCATTAATTGATTTTATCTCTGGATTGACAAAAAGCAATAAATAAACAACACATGGAAAGCCTGGTCTTGTTTCTTTAATATATGCCAAGTACGCATGCGTATTTTGAATTTCATATTTAACCAATTTTTTTTTCTGATTGTACCATTTGTTTGATACCGCTGTAGAACAGTCAAAATTTGTGATTACTTTGCCATTTTCCGAAGGAGCGGACTCATGTTCTTGGTTGGTGAGTTTGCTGAATTTTGTCCTCTTAAAAGATCGCCAATTATCGTTATACGATTGAAGTAATGATAACTTCGGCAACCACTTTGCCGTGATATTTTGATAATTTTCCTATTTCCGCATTCTATATTTTTATTGTTGATTTCAAGGTGTTTTTACTATCATTACTTGTATATTTCATGTACAAAAAAAAAAAAAACACAACAACAACAAAAACAAGCAACAAAATGTTGGATGTCTACTTGAATTTCAAAAATCAGACACAGAAGTGAAATGTTGACTTCGGGGAAAAAATCACTTCCGGGTCTGAGACTGTGTTTTAGGTCTGCTGTTTCGAAAACACCCAGGGGGATGTCTTGAAACAGCGGACCTTGAAACATCAGACCCGGAAGTAATTTCACTTCCGGGTCTGAGGTCTGCTGTTGTTTTGAGGTCTGTTGTTTGCGAAACATTCCCCCTGGGTGTTGCGAAACATCAGACCCGGAAAGTACAATGTTGGACTCGGCAACCACAAAAAAAAAATCTTTCCGGGTCTGAGGTCTGTTGTTTCGAAGGTTGCTTGTTTTGAAACATCCCCGGGTGTTTCGAAACATCCCCCGGGTGTTTCGAAACATTCAGACCGGTCGACAAAAAAACCAATGGTTTACTTCCGGGGTCTTGATGTTTTCGAGGTCGAGGTTGGTGTTTCAACGGTCTGATTGTTCGAAACACCCCTCAAAATCATCCAAAATTTATCCCCATCTGGCCTGAGGCTGAGCCTGAACCACAGAGCTATACTAGTGGGGCTGAGAATAATTCTCGTGACAGAATCGAAACATTCCCCAGCGTTGAAGTGCATTAAACCGGCAGGGACAGCGCACATATCAAAGCGATGCAGATTGGTCAAAGTACGTGCGAATCACTCCGCAGTGACGGCGCTTACAGGGGTGTGCGTGTGAGAACTGTCACATGAATGTCCGAGAAATAAAATCCACCAATATTAGTAGAATATAAATTTACTATAAAACAAGAGAGGGCAAACGCTTTTGTGTTATTGAATAGGCCAGCAACGTACCGATTTCTCTCACACCTCGCCGCAATCCTTTCTTGTTGAGCAACAGTCGTCGTTGTTACTGCACAGCACCTACGTTAAAATACTCGCGGGTCTCGTAACTATGCATAAGACTTTCCAAATACGACGATACGTTAACCAAATATGGTGGTGCCCAAAAAAATATGATAATGAAGTGGGTATGCTCAGTACTGATACTTTTGGGCACCTCGATTTTGGTTACGCATTGTGGAGAAGAATACCGCGTGTCTATCTTAGGATTAAAGTCATTGCCTGAACCAGAGAAGATGAGAAAGAGAGAATGGTCAAATGTTACTTCAAAAGATAAAACTGTCATCCGCCTCCCTATTCATCTTAATTGCCTGAAATCCGGATTGATGATCAAAGCCCGCACTAACTCGTACTTGCTGGAGAACATTACTACCGACAGCGTTCAAGCTTTGACTTAAGTTTGGTGACAAGAGGTGGAAACTTATAAAGGGAAAAAGATCTACTTAAAATACTGTTCTAGGGTGAATTTTGTGTAGAAACTAAATCTGAAATAAAAAATGCCATAAGTATTAACTTTAAATAAAAAGTTGTTCCCATAGCACTCTGTACAGGAAATTTCTGCCACGGAAGTCCTTATTTTAGCAAAAATCGGTCCGCAAAAAAAAAGTCCTTCCATAAAAAAAAATGGATCCATTTTTTTTTAAAACAAATATAAACTTGCTCTAGGGGAGGTCTTGGGTACGCAAGTTTATATTTGTTTAGCCTTAAACCTCACAGTTTTGAAGGACTTATTTTTTTGCGAAGGCCTTTATTTTTTTCACGCCTTCCGAAATGTTTCTGGGTAGGGGTAACATATTACTACTGTATTTGTTTTCAGTACATTCACCTTAGTCAAGTTTGATATCACTTGTAGCATATTGAAATACTGAACAAAAGACACAAGACGCAATCACCTAGCTCATACCATTGAGGCGTTATGGCTTTTTCAATCACGAAATTGGGCGAAAATTGCATTTTTTCCCAAAGCTTGTTCACCGCTGACCCGCCGTAAGAATAGATTGATCCCATTTAATGATTTGCATATTACAAATGTACCCCTGTCACATGTTTAGCATAAAGCATTAGTCACTACTAGGTAGTTTTCATGTTCATCACTCACAGGAAATTAGCTAGTCAAAATTTTTGTCACCCAAAACTGCCATTTTTTGTCTAAATTGGCCAAAAACGAATGTTTTCCATCACAATCAGATGAAAAATATGGGGTTTTAAGTTCCAAAATCTGAAAATATGACGTTTTACACTTAGAAACATTTAAGTAATCAGAATTGTGACTGTTTTCACACCCTAAATATTTTTTTCACACCCGTTTCCGCTAAACGTAAGTCAAGCTTTGAACGCTGTCCATACACCTGTCATTAAATCCCAGAAAATATTCCAATTACTCAGTTGTCAACTGATATTTTGCACAGAGACTATACACTACATGTATGATCGTACCAGTACAGCGAGGAAACATCTCGGCCCTTTTTATGGCAAAAGGTGCGTAACTCGAGTTACACCTTTCGCCTTGAAAGGGTTGTCCTGCAAAAACCATGCATTATGGGATAACACATACCATCTTTAACAACAATATTTTTAGCATTACTTAGGCCTCAACATTTAAAAAGAAAAATGTATCCCATAATGCATTTGTTTTGTCAGGGTGGCCCTTTCAAGGCATGGGCGTAACTCAAGTTACGACCCTGTTGCCATGAAAGGGCCGACTCTTCTGTATCACTTACAGACAACTTTTGACCCAAAATTTTCAAGCATTTTGACACTTTGGTCACAAACCAGGTGTGTGGAGGATTCAAATGCCATTTATCTAATTTCGTTCATCATCCATATTTCACAGGAACTAACCGGATTATGTTTAATAGGCTAACATACAAGCATCCTGTTTAGTTGACGTCCAAACATAATCAAGGTTAGCTTACCGAACAAGGGTTGATTTTGCTTTTTTTTTAGTGATGGCCGATCTTGATCGGCAGATCGGAATCTGCCCGATTTTGGTCGAATCGGCTTTGAATCGGGATCGGGAGAAAAGTCATCAGCTACCGATCTACCTCACCGATCACCCAAACTGACAATAAAAGCCCAAAGTTTACTAAATACAACAGATTTTTAAACTTACCTTTTATATTTTTTCTATGGACTACTACATTAAATGTCATTATAAAATGCGCTCCATCATTTACCGCCAGAATCCTGTTGTTGTACACGTAGAAATTTCTATTACTTTTGGCCTGTTTTAACAAAAAACATTTTTTTTACGCAATACTTCTGAAACGGGAGGTTTGCCTGCGGGTGACGTCCTCAAATCCGTACATGGAACATTCCATCAACATCTAAGGGCGGGAACAGGTAGACCGGGGAAAAATGGGACCAATCTGTAGGTAGAAACAGGCAAGGACGAAGCGAAAAGAGACAGAACCAGACCGAAATGAGCCATGCATACAAGTAGTCATTGCATCACATTGTATTGCTGAAAATAATCACTCCACGTTGTTTTCTCCTACGTAATTCATATTATATGTCACAATGCTGGCTCATGTACTTTCTTCATTAAAATTCATGTTTTTTACGCATTTGATATATTTAACTCTTCAACATTTTTTAAAGTATTTAATATAAATTATATTTATATTATTTTTTATAAATTGTAAATACATAAATTGAAGAAAAATAATTAAAAAAGGATATAGTAATAAAATTAAAATAAATAAAATATAAAAAAATTCAAATCAGCAAATACCACGATTAAAAATTAAATAAAAAATAAAAATAATACAAATATTTTTAAAATTTTCAAATGACATAAAAATGATATAAAAAATCTTTTATATACACACTATTTATTCTCTCGCTGGGATTTTTGTATAGGGAATCTAGCATAACCCAAAATCATCTATATCTAGAAATAAAAATACTTCTAATGACGTCATCACCCATACGCACCTTTACATACGGCACCTACATACACTATACAATACGGACCTCCACACATGTCCATACGGACCTATACCTTAATACACAGTACGCCTATGGGAATACAAAGGCCACCGCAATTCGATTAAAGTGGACACGGCAGTAGCCGCCATTGCATTTTTAAATGTAAAAACAGAGCTTCAATCCACATTGTAACATTCAACATAAACGTTCTCACAAAATTCCCACGACTTAGCTGTAAACAACCTCAATGAGCCAGACACAACGGCGCTGAGTAGGACCTCTCAGCACAACGATTGCCACGTGCCATGCTTGATACCATAATATCTGCACAGTGGGGGGTTAAATATTGACTTTGTACACTAGTACCTAACTCAACATAACCATAAACATTTTGTTTTATTTAAGTTAAAAATAGACCCCCTGGCTGCGGGTAAGTGAAGATCCAGCATTGGGTGTTTTGGTTTTTGACTGTCAAATTCCTAGACTGTCAGCATGAATATTGGTTTCAACTTGGTGATAGGTACTGTTGATAGGTTAGTGTGAATTTTCACTGCGATTTTGGCGCGATTTCTAATTTAACAATATAACGGCAATCGGGAATCTGATCTCTGATTCCAAACAATTTTATGATCGGAGATAGGCAGTACCGATCTGGGGTTGAATCGGCCATCACTAGTTTTTTTTTCGTTAAAAAGTCACTGTTACCTCATATTTCGCCAACGATTAAAATACATCATTTGTCAGAAGCAAACGTGGACTTCCTTACCAGCGAGACATTTAGGCCGGAAAATTATAACTGTCAGTAGCATTGTGTCCATTACTTCCTGTTGTGAAACTTTTTTTTCTTGCACCCCTGGCCAAGCTGTTTAGTCGGATGACCGTGATTAAGGTCGCAAGCGGCGGCCCTTGAAGTTTACCACCCAATGATCCGGTGAATGAGAGTACTCCTGGGTCATCGGATTTCAATCGCGCCATCCTCCCTTCTTTCTCATCTTCTCTGGCCTTAACTGACTAGTCAGTGTAGCTATTGAATTATTGTGGCATGCCGTACGCGCCGCCTACTTGTACGCTTCGCAAGTACTTGCTGCGTTTACTGCCATTAGCACATTCAGGCTATGACCATCACTCCTTAGTCAGTCCAGACCGAAGTATACATTATAGACTAGAGTAGCGGCGATCCTGTCCACGATCATGGGGTTACTATTTTAGTTGAGCATTAAGTTAATCTTTTGCATCAAGGTTAAAGTGCAACGAGAGATTTTTGAGCACCCAATATTGTGTCATATAGTTTTCTATAGTGAGACACTCAATAGGTTTCTTTCCTGATTAGGCAACAGAATTCTTAAAAGATAGAAAAAAGTGATTTTGATTTGCTTATTTTTCAATATAAAACATAGGGCTGAATTTTGTATTTGCTCCTATACGAAATTCGAAATTTCACAATTTTTGTCACCAAAGAAACATTTCTGAGCTTATCATTTCAGATGGGGATATGTTCGATGGAAAGCTTTACATCATGGCCGCAAATCAATCTTTTGATTTTTTAGGGACACCTTTATGTGAAATCTCCGTTGCACCTTTAATAGCTGTTTATTTGGATCCAAATCATCTATGAAGCTTAATTTGGCTCAAAAAGTAATTTTAACCTGCTTTTTGGTGCACTTTCAGTTTCAACGACCATCGGCATTGAAGCTAGCACTAGCCTCTGTCAAGAGTGGCTCTTTCCGAGCCTTGACACTCCCTCCCTTTGATGTATTCTGGGGGTACGGATGGGCAAATGTGAGGCTATAATCAAATGCGCAGATGCAGCTCATATCTCGTTTATGGTACTGCGATCTTGATCATTGTCTCCATGATTGAATATTGTCACCGATAGAAAATGACGGATTGCTCTGAAAACCTCATAGTGGACATTGGTGGTTTTACCCCAACCCTCTTTATTTGTCTTTTATTTATCATAGCCACTGAGATGTTATCAGCATATAAAAACACTGAAAATATTCATGGTATTAAATTGGTATTCTGAAATCAAGATTGCCCAACTAGCAGACACACAACACCTTTTGTAGACACGTGGAAATCATGTATTGTTTTTACATCTTGATGCGATGTTCTACACGGTGAATTTCAGCAAAATTGCAGAGTTCCAAAAGTGTAGTACTACGTCCGGTCCTTAATGTGTCAACAAATCGGCTACTCATGTGAATTGGTATTGTAATTGTATAAACTGTGTGTGTAGCAGTCCACTTGGGCTGATGGTGATCTGCGGCAGGTGTATTGTTATTTTGGGCACTTTTAATCAATTAGGAGTGTGACGTCAGGTTATGTGTTCTTTACTACTTACTTGACCGCCTCTTATCATGTTAGTCAGAATTATTTCCAATAGTAGACACGCCTTGTAGTCACCAGATTTCTCAAATACTACCGTTGACTTTGGCACCTGTGGTGCATTGATTAATCTGCACTGCAAATGTCCGGCAAATGTCACATCGATAACACTGCTGTGGTGCCCTTTTTGTGAACTAAAGTTTCACCAAGGCACAATGTGAAATCGGAAAATCGCCGAATATTGTTCATTCAATGCTTCACTGGCATTTGACATGAAAGCAGTTCTCAAATGCCTTCAAACTCTGATATGAATTAATCAACAGAGCTTTTATAAAAAGTTTGTCTGTTTGGCGTCTGTGCTGCCCATTTTCTCTGATACAACCATACATTTTTCCAATGTCTATTTCTAATGGATGTATGTAGGCAGAAACATGGTGCCTGATGAAGAGACTGTTTGTTTTCCATTTAATACATGCTGGCAAGATTGGATACCTTAGAGTTCTGCAGTGGTTAGGTTGGATGGCGACTTTTTCAGGTCCATTTACAGACAGACAAAATTGCAAATTTTCTTACAGATACGAACGAATTTTCACGACAAGATTGGTACACAAGGATTATTATGGCCAACGGTTTAGAGATAAAAATCTTAACTTTTTAGGCAAGTTGTGGGCTGGTTGTTGGATCACAAAATGCCGTAAACCCGGTAGTAGATGAGCTAATTATCCCCATTCATATAATTATGCCAAATTGGAATAGGTAGAAAATGACAGGATTTTCACCAATATGTAGTTCTGTGTGATAAGATTGCAATGGCGTAGCTATGGGATGTGGCGCCCGGGGCAAGATGTTAAGTGCCCCCAGCGCATAGCGTGAGCAAAATGTGTGGGCTTCAGGGACTCGCCTTAGGGCCCTTATGTGGTCCCCAGGCAAGCCCCCTTACGAGTGAGTCCAGGGGGCAGAGCCCCGTACACTCTCGGGTTTTAGCATGTTTGAGTCCTCTTCGGAGAGCTCTCCGGTATCTCATTTTCTTGAAGCGATTACTATACTGCCCTTGGAGGAGGTCGAGGGGGCACGTGCCCCCTAGCTTCGCCACTGTAAGATAGTACCGTATAATAAACAGAAGATTCCAACTTTGGTCCGCGAGTGTTCTCAGAGATGCCTCTAGCTCGAGTTCTGCATTCATTAATTGGCATGCATGCCATTGTAAGTTTAGACATTCATTTTTTCAAAACTCTTTGGTCAGTCCGTCATGTTTCCTTTGGAGGCAGGTTTTCCCACTTAGTATGATTTTTGGTGTCAAATACAGGCAGAATTTTCACTGTGACCTATAAATTCATATTGAGTAACAACAATATCCACTGGACCCCATAATTATTAGCCTCTGAAGGCATTTTTTCCAAACCTCCAATTGTTTGCAAACCTCAAAAGCAAATTTATAGACCATTTTCTGCTAAATGGCAGCCTCAAAATTGCTTATTGCAGAAAACCAATTCACAAATTTTCAATAACTTTTATACTTTTTGTATTGTCCGGCAGAAAAACCAACTTGTTATACGAAATGTGATACCTCAAAAGTTTCACCAAATACACATAGAATCAGGAAACTCTTAGCACCATGTAATTTGGAAACTGATAAGTCTGATTAGTAATAATACATACAACATTAGGAAAGCTGGTCTATGAGGACCACAAAATATTCCACTGGACCAATAATTCTGACCATTTGGAAATAAGGGGTCCAGTGGACTTCAAGTTAAAAACCTAAGTGGGAACCCTGCTTTGAGGGCCTGCTACTGTATCCTGGTAACCAGTACTAACCTGTCCCAGGGCTGAGTTGTTGGCATCTAAACCATGGCACCCTCTCAGATGCCTATAAATCCAATAGGAGGGTAGCTGGTTACCACCTTGTAGAATGAAAAAGAAAATCTACCTACAAGGGCTTCAACTCTGGAGAGCTAATGGAGGACATCCAGCCAATGCTGTGCCTTGCATGGTGGACGTGGTTGCCCAAATGCTAGGCCCACCGCCAAATACTGTGGATTGACTTCGGAAAGGGTCCATCCAGTCAATTACTTTTGCTCCAATAAATCCTCATCACCCAGCAGTATTGCTAAGTGCGAGGTGTGTAATCCGGCCACCCTTGTTGCGGACCAAACCGTATTTAAAACTTTGGTTTAACTTAAGGGAGGGGAAAATGGCCCGAATTTAAGGATTCAAGTTTTCATCTTGATAGATTGTACTTCACTCCAAAATCCCATCTGTATAGTTTCGTGCCGATATTTCATCCTGTTGTGATGCGAGAGCTTTAAACGTGATTTTGCAAAAAAAAAAGACAAAAGCCCCATTACTTTGTAAAATTAATATTGGTCGACACAACAATGGTACACATTTTTGCTTCATAACTTTCCACCCAAACATCCTTTTGGCTCTAAGATTTCACATGGTAAATGAGAAAAATAGTAGCTTTTCTTCTGATATCGAAATGTTGACCACTTCCGGTAAATCTGGAGCTTTTCTGTGGACGAGGCTATTAGCGATCGGGCCATGGACCGTTAACTAACAACTTAGTTTCTATGGAAATAACAGAAAAAACAGGGTCGTTCCTACATGCTGCCTTCGCTAATGCTTTATAAACCAAAAATTTATGTGTTGGCATCACTAATGCACCTTTAACAAGTCCTTTTTTAAATTTTACGTTGAAGGAGATCAGGTACTACCAACCAATCACCCACAATCCCCGCTAGGTGAGAGTCTCTTGTCACTATGCCAGGTGTAGGAGATGCACCCCATGTCACTGCTCCCAGCAATATCAACATACCACCGATCTGCCAGACAATCTTGAAGCAGTTCACCAAGGCAGCCATTAGGACACGCCAGCTGATGTATTCACAGTGGTCTGCGCGTAGTATTGGCGTTGTATGGTACTTCTGGGATTATTTTATGATTAGCTCCCCGAAACCATGTAGAAAAGTGTGACATTTGGAAGCATCCTGTGCAAGAATCGTGTTTCTGTGTTTATATTCGTCCAGTTTTTATAAGGTTTTAGTGTGAAGTTGCTGTAATTCCTTTAAAGTGATTAGCAGCGATAATTGAGAGAATCGAAAAAATTGGGGGAAATTCATTTTTTAACTTATAAAATGCAGGGTTTAGTGTGTACAATTCCAAATAACTACTTTAATGTAGAAACTAACCACCAAATAGTGAAAAAAAATTAAGTATTTGAAGAAATGTGTCAGCCGTCTCACCGCAAATACACTAAAAGGGAAGGCGTCAAAAATTTACACTAACAGCTGATTGTAGTTTCAATCAGTACAGTAATGAACAAAGATCAATAATATTGGTCTTTGAGATCAAACTGTATTTGCTAATGGTGACAAATCAAGCTGAAAAATCTGTGAATTTCATCGGGAAAGGCCATTTTGATTTCAGAAATAGAATTAAGAATAAGATTAAAAAAGTACTGCATTGTCTTGAATACACGGATTTCAAAGCCAACCCACTTGCAGTTTATGTTCGCTATCATGTCAGTAAACCAAATATTAAATGGGAATTTTGATGATTTTGATGTTTCGGATTAGCAAAAAGCTGCTGTTCCCTTTAATGTAGGCATGGATCAGATTCCATAGATATGCGTAGGTAAGGCCTTACATGGGTGTACAGATGGTGGAGGATAAATTTCATGTATTACTCCATTTCCCTTACCTCCATGCAGTGATAAAAGTGCGAGATTTGATGGTCGCACCAGTTGAAACCACGCGCACTGGCTAAAGCACAGCGGTTTTACATGCTGGCACAAGACGGCATATCTTGACGCTGGGAAAAGCTGCATCCAAAGTTTAATTCCGGTGTTGTCCCTGTGAACGGGGTGGAGGGATACCTCACACTCGCCTTAACCCTCCCTCCACTTAGACACGATTAATCGCTACCACCATGTGCCTTTGCCAACCGTTCCACCGCTTCTTCCAAACCCACCGTCTGCATCAAGTCCTCAGCCTACTTCCTATCCATCAACCTCACCCACACATTGCTCTCATCCACCGCTCCTCGCTGTCCTCAAATCCCCATCTCCGATTTTTGGTCAGACACCATGTCTCACTCCATCACACAACTGATCTTAACCCCACACTCTTATGCACCCATTCGTTTCATCTTCAAGAAATGATAAATTTACTTATTTTCTCTATCATATTTAAAGGCTTGACTCAGAGATTTCAAAATTTTTTTTGTGTATAATTAAAAATATCATCTAGAACTAAAGTCATCTAAAATCCCAATTCCAAAGTTAGAGATGAATCAGATTTTTTTGTTTTCATGCAGTAAACATTTATGCACGTATAGCCGTGCCATAGGCTACCGTTTATAAAAATTCCAGATCCGGAATTTTATAACAAAGTTGTGATTTTAGACAAGACTTTGATCTGCGCTTAGTTATTTCACAAGTGATTAGTATATGACAGCATTATGTATATAAATTCAAACCCATGATTTTGTTTTTGAAAATGAGTGCGCCTTCATGGGACATTCTCTGAGTCTGCCTTTATTGGACACAACTTATTTCGGACTATTGGGTTTTTTAGCATCATTATCTAGTTCACATGTTCTATAGAAATTATGTTTCTATTCCCTCTCGACCAACAGAATACCTTTCCATGCCTTTCCAACGGGGAGACGCCGCAGTGAAACACAGACTTGAAATGCCCGTAGCTACACAGAAAACAGACACAGGATTAACACCATGAAATTCTAGCTGTGCTCCACGACGGTTTGTTTTTTATGTTGGATGGGGGGGCCCCTGTACTGTAAATGTATGTACAGAAGGTCTCAAAAAAAATTCTATACAATCAAAGATGAATTTTTTTGCCAAAATCTTAAAGGGCATTTCGTGGTTGATCCACGCCTCGTCCCCCCGACTTACCTAAAAATGTTGAGCTTTTTATATCATCTGAACCTTAGCCCTTAGTATCCACATGTGCCAAATCTTACGTGCAATTGGTCGCATCTGTAAGAATTCTCATTTTGTTATGTTCTGTCCGTAACGGACAGAAATACAGCACAGTAGCCTATGGGTCCGTGGAAACGAGTGCTCATAACGAAACCGCAAAAACGGATCAGCTCAAATTTGAGAATAAGCTTTTCTCAAGTATATCATATGGAATCAATGAATAACACAGGAGGGTGGTGAAATCCCGAAATGCACCTTTACGTTTCATCTCAACTGAGTTACTTATTCTGTTTTTTGGAATGTTCCAGCTTTCATGAATTTTAGTTGGTTGTAATTTGGGGGTCTGAGTTATGGTCAATTATCTAGACACTTGAAAATATGTTTGCCAGTGTTGGCTATCCTGATATCAAAAGAGTTGCCATTGAAATTACTTCAAGACATTCTTAATTGAAAATTAAAATAAAAAAAGTAGAAAGACTGCTCCTTGTGATATCACATAATTTAATAAGTTTATAATTGTCCCAATTGCCAATAAAATACATGTAGCTCAGGGGCGGATCCAGGATTTTGAAAAAACGTCAAAATTAACCGGGGGGCTGAAAGGCTACACTTGGCCAAAATTGGCTGATTTTGCAAGATTTTGCAGAAAATACCGGGAGGCAGCGCCCCCCTTCCTAAGATACGACCTGGGCCATTGGTAAAATGGCCCATTTCATGCTTAGGTGCCACTTTTTGAATTTTGTCTTTTTCTTCTAGACATGTTCAAAATTATGGGATCAGAGAATCATTGTGGGGTTTACCATTCCTCCCTATGGTCTCTACCTCCCATAGCTAACCAACTTGTTTCCTGACCATTGTGGGGTGCTTGTGAATATCATAAATGTGCCTAAAAAAATGACCCATTTCTGGTGTTGTAAATGGAACAGGTTATGTTTTGTCAAGCTGCCATTCTTCAACAAGTAACATTTTCCGATTCTCTATTTTTATATTTGTTAGAGAATAAGACCCACATTATGTATTAAGATAAAAATTAAGGACATAGCTTTTTTGTATAAATGTGGTATGTATGCAAAAAATTGTGTGTGTGGAGTGACACTGTCCGTTCACCTTTTACCCCATTTTCAAGTGGTTCTTAAAACAAACATCAATTATTTCCTGTTAGCAAAGAATATTGACAATTGCTTAATTTATGTCCTAAGATTATTGGAATAAAACATTATTGTTATTGCTCACTCTAATTTTTGTTTACAGCAAAATGGATGCGGAGCACTCATTGTCCGTTCACCTATTTTGTCACATCCACCAAATTTTAAATGTAGAATTTGGGGTTTAACAAGAATGAAATATTCCACTTGTAATATTATTTTTGAAATACAGTTGGAAGAGCTTTATACTGGTACCCTACACATTAGGATCATACGATCTTTAAGGGCTGGGCAATCATTTCAATTTGTCCGTTCACTTTTGTGACATTAGTCACATCCGTCACATCCAAAACAACTTTCTTTCATTGCTCAAAGATAAATATCATTAGTGTACCCAATTTCAGTTATTTTGTTAGGGCTATTTGGTATCACTAAAAATCACAATGAGTTATGTGTCCTATATGCTCTTTAAATTAATGCCAGACCACTAAAAATGTGTCCGTTCACACCCATTTGTCACATCCATCAAAAAGGAGTTTTTGGATAAAAATACCTATCTAACTCATCAACTAACTTGTTTGATTGGCTTTTTCACATTATATGGGTTATATTTTATAATGTCATTAAGGTTGTTTGATGTATTTCAGAACCATTTCCATTTTTAAATTTTTCATAAACATTGTCGTTTAGCCTTGCTCAGTAATGCATGGGCTTCTGAAACATAATTTGAAGCACAGAGGCCAGAAAAACATTTTAAATTACAAAATATGATAGGTACTTGTCAAAAAAATTCAGTTGGAATGAATAAAACATAATTCTTCAGATTAAACAACTACTCATAATGATGCAATTGTCCGTTCACAAGAAAGAAATGTCACATCCACCCCTAAAACTAGCCAATATACTACTGATTCCCAATAAAAGTGTTTTGAAATGTTCTACTGTGCTGTAGGAACTCTTAAAATGTTAAATCTTCAAGCACTCTTTGGTTGAAAACACTTTTATTCAACATCATTAGTTGTCCGTTCACATTGTAATATGTCACATCCAACTTTTTACAAACATTGATATCAATTATCTATTTATCCTGGCCAGCTGGCATTATTTGTCCCTATTACCTATACCAAGAGGTTTAAACCATTGAATTATCAGAGCCATTCATTGATTATTTTCAGTGTGAAGTAAACTATTAGTAGTCAATTCCCATTTTTGGTCACAAAATACACCTTGAATTGGCCATATATCTGTGAAATAACAACCAAATTTATTCAAATTTGTCCTAGAGGAAGCCTGGGGTATACTTTCTGTTGCCCAATGTCCATTATCATTATATGGACAAGTCAATGTACATAATTCATTTGTAATTTAGAATTCATTTTTCAACAAAATTACCAAAAATTAAACAAGTAACTTGAATTTTATTTGAGAGGGGTGAACAATTAAGCTTGCCAGAGGTATTTTTATGAAAACCTGTAGCCTTGGCAAGAAGAAAATGAGTAGTAATGGATCAGATTCATACTTGATATGCTTAGTAAGGCCTTACATGGGTGGTAAGATGTGGAGGATCATGTTCATGTTATACTCCATTTCCATACATCCATGCAGGATAAAAGTGCGAGATTGATGTAGCCACAGTGAACCACGCGCACTGGCTTAACGCGACAGCGTTGTACATGCCGGACTCAGAGGCATATCTTGACGTGTGCGTAAAAGCTGATCAAATTTTTTTTAATTCCGGTTTTGTACCTGTGAAGCGGGGGGCTGGGTGGATTTACCTCACACTCGCGGCAACCGCCCTTACTCCACTGAGCCCGATTAATCGTACCCATTGCCTTTGCCAACCGGTACACCGCTTTTTCCAAACCCAAACTTGCATCAATGTCCTCGGCCTACTTCATACCATCAACCTCACCACCACACATTGCTCTCACCCACCGCTCTCTCTGTCTCTCAAAATCCCCAACTCGTTTTTGGTCCGAAAAACAAGGTCTCACTCCATACATTTATAACTGAGCTAACACAACTCTTATGCCACCATTGTTCCTCCTTCAAAGAAAATTATTAAATTTACCTAGTTTCTTCTAGCCTATAAAGGCTGACTCAGAGATTTCACAATCTTTTTGGTATAATAAAAATAATCATTAAACTAAAGTCAACTACAATGCCCCATTCCAATGGAGAGATGAATCGATGTTTGTGTTTTCATGCAGTAAAATTATCGCCACAGTATAGCAGTGCCCATAGGATACGTTTACATTTTCAAAAGATTCCAGATCGGATATTTTATAACAAAGTTGTGATTTCGACATGAAGGGATTTGATCTGCGCTTCGTTATTCACCAAGTGATTAGTATAATGGACAGCATTATGGTATATAAATTCAAACCATGATTGTTGACAAATTGAGTGCGGACTTCATTGGGAAATCTCTGAGTCGGCCTTTAATTGGACCCAACTGTATTTCGGACATTGGGTTTAAAGAATTCATATAGTTCACATTTTCACACTAGAAATAGGTTTTCTTCCCTCTACCAACCAGTTACTTCCATGCCCCTTGCCAACGGGGGAGATCGCAGCCAGTGAAACACAGACTTGAAATCCTGTAGCTACAAGAAAACAGAATTGACACAGGATTAACACCAGGAATTCTAGCCTGTGCTCACGACAGGTTTGTTGTTTTATGTGGATGGCTGTACTGTTAAATTGGTAGGTATACAGACTTGTCTCACAAAAAAAAATTACAATCAAAGATGAATTTTGTGCCCACAATATTAAAGGGGCATTCGTGATTCCACAGCCTCGTCCCCGACTTACCGAAAACATGTTTGATGCGTTTTATATCATCTGAACCGTTAGCCTTAGTATCCAACATGTGCCTAATATCTTACGTGCAAATTCGGTCGCATCTGTAAGATAATTCGCAATTTTGGATTTCGTCCGTAACGGACACAGAAAATTCCTAAAGCACAGTAGCCTATGGGTCCGTGGGAAACGGTGATATAACGCAAAAACGCAATAAAAGGAGGGATCAGCTCAAATTTTGAGATAAGCTTTTATCAAGGATATCTAGGATGCAATGGCATAAAAACGGAGGTGGTTGAACACGAATGAACCTGTCAAGTCATCTCAACTGGAATGTAACCTTATCTTTTAGGAAGGTTCCAGCTTTCATGAAATTTTTAGTTGGTGTCAGTGGGTGCTGGTTACAAGAATAAGGTCAATTATCTGAGACCTTGAAAATATGTTTGTCAGTTTGGCTATCCTGTATTATCCAAAGTTTGCCATGAAAAATTAACTTCAAGACATTCTTATTGAAAATTAAAATTAAAAAAAGTATAAAGAGCTGCTCATTGTGATATAACATTAATTATAAGTTTATAATGTCAAATGCCAACTAAAATACAGGTAGGCATCAGGGGCGGATCCGGATTTGAAAAACGTTCAAAAATTACCGGGGGGCTGAGGAAGGATACATTGTCCAAAATGGGCTGATTTGCAGATTTGACAGATTTACCGGGAGGCGCGCCCCCCTCCTAGATCCGCCTGGCATTGGAAACGGCCCATTCTGATTAGGTGCCACTTTTGAATTTTGTCTTTTCTCCTAGCATGTGCAAACTTATGGGATCAGAGCATCATTAGTGGGGTTTTTAACATTCCTACCTATGGGCTCTACCTCCCTCAACTAACCAACTTGTTACTGACAATGTGTGGGTTGCTGTGAATATCATAATGTGCCTACAATGACAAATTCTGGTTTGTAAAACTGGAAAATTCCAGGTTATTTTTTGTCAAGCTGCCATTCTTTCCAACAAGTACATTGTCCCTAGGTCCTCTATTTTATTTTGGTTTAGAGCAAATAAGACCCCATTGTATAAGATTAAAAATCAAGGAATAGCTTTTCTGGTATAAATGTGGTATGTATGCATAATTTAGTGTTGATTTTGTGACACTGTCCGTTCACTTTTACCCCTTTTCACGTGGTTCTTAAAGACACAACATCAATTAGTCATGTAGCCAAGATATTGTCAATTGATAAATTATGTCCTTCAGATTATTTGGAATACAAAGTTTGTTATGCTAACTCTATTTTGTTTACAGCATAATGGATGCGGAGCACTCATTGTCGTTCACTATTTTGTACCATCCACCATATTTTTTAAAGTAATAGATATTTGGGGTTAACAAGGAATGAAAAATATTCCATTGTAATATTATTTTGAAAATACAGTTGGAAGAGCTTTTTACTGGTACCCTACACTTAGGATCTTACGATCTTTAAGGGCCGGGCAATCATTTCAATTTGTCCGTTCACTTTGTGACATTGTCCATCCGTTCATCCAAAAAACGTTCTTTATGTCAAAGGATAAATATAATATTAGTAGTACCATTTAGTTATTTTGTTAGGGCTTTTGGTATCATAAAACCACAATGTTATGTGTTCTATAATGCTCTTTAAATTAATGCAGGCCAACTAAAAATGGTCCGTTCACACCCATTTGTACACATCCATCCAAAAAGGAGTTTTTTTGATTAAAAATACCTCTATCTAACTCCTCAACCAAATTGTTTGATGGCTTTTCAACCATTAATGGGTTACATTTTCTACTGGATATCAATTAAGTTGTTTTGATGTATTTAAGAACATTTTTCATTTGTAAATTTTCATAAACTTGTCTTTTAGCCGGGCTCCAAGTAATGCAGGCTTCTGAAACAAATTTGCCGCAAAGAGGCCAGACAAAAACCATTCTAAATTACAAAAAAATGTGAAGGTACTGTCAAAAAAATTCAGTTGGATGCATAAACTAATTCTTCAAATAAAACAACTCACCTCATAATGATGCAATTGTCTGTTAACAAGAAAAGGGAAATGTCAAATCCACCTTTAAAACTAGCCAATATACTAATGATTCCCAATAAAAGGGGTTTGAAATGTTCTATTGGGCTGTTAGGAAACTCTTAAAATGTTGTTAAATATTCAAGCACTCTTTGGTTGAAAACACTTTAATTCAACTCCGTGGTTGGCCGTTCCATTGCAATATGTACATCCAAGTTTTACAAACATTGATATCATTATCTAATTATCCTGGCCGGATTGTCATTATTTGACCAAAATTACCAATACCCAAGAGGTTGATTTAAAACCATTGAATTATCAGGAGCCATACATTATTTCCAGTGTGAAGTAAACTTTAGTAGTCCAATTCCCATTTTTGTCACAAAATACACCTTGAATTGGCCATATATATGTGAGAAAACCAACCAATGTTTTATTTCAAATTTGTCCTAGAGGAAGCTCTGAGGAGGTATACTTTCTGTTGCCCAATGTCCATTATCATAATGGACAAGTCAACTGAAATTATTTCATTTGTAAATGTAGAATTCATTTTTCTTCAACAAAATGACTCAAAAAATAAAAAAAAAGTAACATTGATTTGATTTGAGATGGGGTGAAACATTAAGCTTGCCAGAGGTATTTTTATGTGAAAACCTGTAGCCTTGGCAAGAGAAAATGAGTGAGTAGTAAACAACTTTCAACTCACTTTGAAAAATGGACCTCAGTTAACAAAAAGTTGGCACCTAATTGTTGAAATGGGCCAAATTCAATTCCAAACAGTGAGTCTTGTTGTTCGGCTTTACCCAGGTTTCACAGAAGGAGGAAGAACCCATAAAAACACCACTCGTTTTTAAAACTGAAGTTTGAACACCAACTATCCTTCTTTATTGTTCTTTGTTCAACACTGGAAAAAATTCTTATTTTGTTTTATCCCTGGCATCTTGCAGGTAACAGGGAATGTGGGAGGGGAAATTAGTCTTACCATTAGGGTATTGTCCACACAGTTGTCCCCCATGTAAACAGAACTTGCTGGGCTGCCCCCCCTTAGTGTTTCAGCGTAAAATTTACAGGAATTCTGATGATTGTACTGTGCGAGTGGTCCACCATTCCACACAGCATACTTTCTGGGGCTTTCAATTTTTGAAAAATAAATATTGATGAGTTCAGTGCATGATTTGACTCTACAATCTTCTTTTGTTTGAAAAAGTTCAATACTGCACAGATGTGACTTACCTTATTCTTAAGTTTCTGAACTTCAAGTGAAACGGGAGGAGCAAGTGAATTTTATCCTTGTGTTTCAATGGACAATATCTCCAGTTAGAGTGCATTCAAAATTGGATGAAATAAAACAAGGATTTAGCTAGGATTGCCTTTAAAAAAGCCAAAATCTCACAGAAGCCGAGTTATATTTTTTAATTTTTTAGTTTGAATTTTATAGTTTTTTTTTGTGGACAGTCTGTATTTGGAAGACCACAACTTTGTTATAACATGCAAAATCTCGATTTTTGTGTTATAAACAGTTACTACTGGTACTGTTATACAGGGATTTGTTGATAAGCAAAGGTCGCATACTAAGGTCAAAAAGGTATTGTGCAGGTCCAGTTGTAAAATAGGCTGAATTGAAAATGTAAAAATTGACCTCATTTGAAAAGTTGAAGTTCACATGGAAAACCAAACTTGAATCCTAGGTTGCAACATGGGATCCCTCATTGTTGATGAGAGTCATAAGGTCACATATCAAGGTCCAAATGTCAGGTTAGGCCTATCATTCACTAACCGCAACGGCAGGCGACACAAGCGGCCGAGGAACGATTGTATTTTTGTTATACACAGTTACTATGGTACTGTTATACAGGGATATACCGGGTGTCCAAAAAATAGTTACCGCTAAAATGCCCAAAGTTCAGACTCCTTTATATAAACATGTATGCAAATTTACATTATTTAAAAAGTATTGTTTATTAGATTTCAAAACAGCAAAACCTGTTGAATTCGTGGCCGGTACCAAATGACGCGTTGCGTAACTGTGTCCCTTATTAAATATCTGTTTTTTGTTACTTCTTGTAACACTGACGGCTGTTGAAACTAAAGCAAATGCTTAGAAAAAACAAAGGCATCCCTTGAAAAATGTTTCTCCCAAACAATGATAATAATAAACACTCAAACCTGGCCACTAAAAATGGTTTAAATTCCAAGCTTCAAAGAATCAATAGAAACGTTACATAAACACACTATCAAAATTTGGTAATGGTGCACCACCAAGTCTGTCTGTGTTACAAGTAAAAAAAAAAAACCGAGAGTTCTTTCAATTTGGAGTTATAACTCAAGCCATTTGGGACCCAGATTCAGCTTGGTTTGCTGTTTTTAAATTGCTACGGCCAGGAAAAAAAAAAGTTTGCTCTCGAAGAGAAATGTGAAAATGCTACATGCGAATGCGGTTTGTTGGGTTTTTTTTGCTTTTTGTTTTTTTAGAAAAAGCTAATGCAAAATGCGTTTTTCTTTTCTTTTGGTATGTTTTATTGCATTTTGGCGACCACTTTTTTTCATTTTACAAAATAAATTTAAGTGGAGGTAAAACCGAATATAAAAAAAAATTCTGCAGTCAACACCGCAATTTTAAACAGAATGCGGCGATCTTAAGACAAACTGTTTTGTTTTGGGCTAATAATTAACACTTTTAAATATGTATAAATTAAATTGCATAAATGTTTATTAAAGACCGAAATGAAATGGAGGTATCGTTAGGGTAAAGCAGTTCTATGGAACTGTACTATACATAAATGTTTACTGTATAAAAAGAAAGATCTGATTCGCATCAAATTGGAATTGACATTTAGGTTAAATCTGAGTTGACGTTTTACTTAATCAGAGATGTCATTTCAGGAAATCTTGGATTGGGGCCCTAAATCTCTTTGTTTATTTTCATTTCTCGAGATCTCAAAGTGTTAATGATAAAGGTTAACTGCATCAAAAACACAGTTATTAAGACCAAATT
Organism: Ophioderma brevispina; assembly: GCA_023653785.1. Classification (NCBI taxonomy): domain Eukaryota; kingdom Metazoa; phylum Echinodermata; class Ophiuroidea; order Amphilepidida; family Ophiodermatidae; genus Ophioderma; species Ophioderma brevispina. Next base: position 21,866 of record JAMKCH010026503.1, read on the forward strand.
CTATTTTGTTAGAAGGGGATGGTCTTAGAAGGGGTCGAAGAAAAATACGTTCTCCCGGAGCTAACTGATGCTGCTACGCTAAAATTTGGCCTTTACATCGTGTTCAAATTTTGGATTTTCAGGAAATGGTACTGCTCCTCTGTTACATAACTTTTTTTTTAAAAAAAGTAAAAAAAATTTACATTTCAAATCTGAGTCAGCCTCTACCTAAAGTCCAGGAAGTGCAATAGACTTGATGTGGTTTGTAAAAGTCTACAAGGAGGGGGAAAAGCATTCAATATTGGGTTGGTGATGACATCTTTGGGAATATGATTTTAGGAGAGTAATCAGGAAATTCAGGTGAACTGGGTGAATGCTATTATGGCACGACTGAAAAATCAAATGTTTCACTAAGGAGTGTCCACTGTAGGGTTCTTTTTTGTGGGCCTGTTATTGGCATGGAATGCCCCGTAAAGATTTGGGATAGGTTTATCATCGTCATTTCGGACCTTTAAAAAATTGAGCTTTGTATATGAGTTGTTAGTCTTGGCATTACAGCATTGTGAATGTGTCTTGCAGGTTCTATGTATCTGAATTTGAGTCTGAAAAGAATTTGGTATTCCTCCATAAAATGGTCAGAAATTACACGCACTTGGCATATTGGATTACTGGGGTATAGGGCTCGTTGTGGTAGGTTCATGGCGACAAGGTACAAAAATCAAAGCCGACGTCGTCAACTGTCGACAATGCATCGCGCAATGCAGCATAGGATAGTGTACTTACAGCTGTAGTGTGTTGAGCCTATGGTGCTGAATTCACCACCAAATGCCTCACCCAGTTCGACGCGGCGGGAAGTTGTATTACACTTGTGAAATAAAATAGTCTGAAAGGCATTGGCATTTTACGTAGAAAATACGTCAGAAATTTATTGGTTTGGTTGTATAGTGACTATCGATCAGTAATTTTCGGCAATATTAAAAGGGACAAAAATCAGGCTTAACGTCACGGTTACTAGGGAGGGGGGAAAGTAAAATTTGGCATCAAGTTGAATCTTGCTCTGTTTACCACCATCGAGTGCATGGGGATAGATTCTGGTAATAAGGTCAAGATTAAGCTTTGGGCCCTGACAGATCTGAACTGCTTAGCCTGTCTGCGGAAGAGCCGGCCGTACTATCCAAAACAAAAATGGTACACATTCAAGCTAGTGTGACTGTCCATTTTTTGTTAAGGCTGGGCATTAAATACGGAGTTTAATGCGGTCATGGCTGATGAAGAGCAACTTAATAGATGCTTTTATGCTTCGTTTTATTTTTGGACGTATCTCTGACAATCGCAGGCACAATATTTAGATGGGAAAAAAATTAAGAAAATTCACACGGTAAAATTCATTACGCTGTTAGGCTTTTCCTAGCATAGTTTTTGTTATATATATTTGTCATTCTTGACACTGCCTGTCGCCAATCGGCAAAAGTGCTTTTGTCGACAATTTTTTTTTCCCGACCAAAGCACTGTCAACAACAGCCCACTGGGTACAATGCAGCTTTTGCCATAAAACCAAACACAAACCCAATTCAAGCGAAGATAATCTAGGGAACCATAAACAAAAGAAAGTTGCTAGACATTAAATTCAACCTTTAATCCTAACCCATCATAGACCGCATATATGCCAAATCTGTGCCAGTTTGTGCTCCATCAGCAAATTGTTCATTGCTGAACAGTTAAGGACAGACTATAAAATGAACTCCATCCATCGACTTCATTAATTTTGTGTGCTGTGGAGTTTGATGTGTCCCAGTAATGGTCACCCCCCACGCGCCCGATCTTACTGTACTACTTTTATCCTTCCTCTTTCCCTTTCCCTTCCGTCCATTGAATTGGGTCCAAGAAGAATCCACTCTGACCGAATAACAGAAGTGGAAGGACACTGCTCCCAATGAACGTCTCTACAGCTTTGGTAAATTCCAATCGCAGCCTTTGGCGACCAGATAGAGTGGCTAAAATTCTTTGCTCTTTGCTTTGCTTCAGCATTACCGGGTAAGTTTGAAATCCTTTACCACTTACTGTCTTCTTGCGTATGAGGCCGCAGCTAAATTGTAGACTCATGGATGCCAGCGTCACCACTGTTGATTGGTTGGGGTTTGAGAAGGCTATATCCACCGGTGGGTGAAAGGTAGGGCACTCACTTGAGAATGTAATCTGCATTCTGTAATTGAGAACCACATTGGCAGGCTGGAGTTGGTTGCAGCCCCATCCGTGCATATTGCTGTTGAAACTACGGACTCCTGTGTCGAATCCTGGTTTAAGGTGACCCATTCTTTGCGTAGAAGATTACTACCAGGTGGAAGTACTGTCATAGGTGTATAGTGAGTTGGTCTGGGGTCTTGCACCAATATACTCTGTTAGTGCAGGGTATGGTACAACAGAATTATACTTTTTACAGTTCAATTTAGGTGTTACATGAATTTGCAATTTTGGAATAGAATTTATCAAAAGCTTGTTTTTATTAAGAAAATATTAAATTGAATAACCTTCAAAAGTCAATATTGAAAGCCAGGGTTTAATTTGTGCAGAACAAATTACCCGGTTTTCTCATCAAAATTTAGCTGAAAAATGAGCCAAATCCTGATTTCTGGACACTAAACCTGGGTCCGGCAATACTAGCTGGCCCTCTCTTGTTCCATGCAAATGAGTTTAAAAAAAATGGTTAAACAATAGAAAACAGTCCTCTATTATGGCTAACGTTTTGAAAACTTCATTACAATTTTTCAAACACAAATATCCTTTGGGTAAATTGGGAAGTGGTAGTTTTTTTTACCTACCCTGTATAATCTCTTGTATACTGGTAAACCGAACCAGACACAGTGACACAACCCTTTCAACACCTTTTTTATTACTCTCACCAAATATTTGTAGAACATCACTCTGCCATGAAGGTCTCTCGAGCATCTTGACAATATCCTGAAGGCAGGCGCAGCCAGATCCAATTGACCAATTAAAGAACTCTACAGTACTTAGCCAGATTGATGGTGAATCTCAGACGCGCAAATTGAGGGCGTCTTTACTATCTTCAGTATCATGTGGTGAGTATGAACGAGAAGATCTATTCAGAGTCCTAGCTTGGTATTCTGAAAGGGACTAACTTTAGTCCCTGGTTTAAACCAGGGTTAGTCCTACAAGTGGACCTTTTTCCTTCCAACTTACTCTCAAATTGTGCTGTAACAGTGAGAAAATTCCTACTGGGTGGGCCAGACTGGCCCATCCAAGAGGATTTTCTCACCCTTACTTTAACTTCCACAGTATTTTAAAAAAAAAAAGGTTCACTCTTGTAGGACTACCTGGTTAAGACCCAGGGTCTAAAGTTAGTCCCCCTTTCCGAATACATCCTAGATGCTTTAAAAGGGGGCATATATCCCACTCCTCATGATTTCTTGCCCAGAATGTGCAATGACATGTCTAATCAAGCTATAGTTTTTGAAAGCACAGGTTCTGTTGAAGAGGAGAAAGTCCCGTACCTACTCTTACCTCAAGCATGTATTTACATTGGTTCCTGTGTACACTTCAACTTACTGGGTCAAGAAAAAATAATGGTATAATCAATATTAGCGCATAAAGGTATGATTTGGGAACCGGTACTATCTTTACGATGAATTGAAAACCAGACGATACCATTATTTTAAGTGGAAAACGAGGCTGGCAGTCCGAGTTCCTTCCACGCAAAATAATGGTGTTGCCGTTCATTAATCGTAACTAGCGGGAGGCTCCACTAGCTGAGTGAACGGGAGCGATCACTGAAATGGAAGCGATCACTGAAACAGAAGCGATCACTGAAACAGAAGACGCGATCACTGAAGGAATGGTTTTTTGTGTCTTCTTTCCGGAGTTGCATTGGTAATTTCTTTTGTAAATTTTGCAATCGCACCGGAATTCTCACAGGTTTTATTTTTCCTTTTTTTTTTCTTTTAATTCATCATTTACCCGTGTCGGGCCATTGTGTCCAGCACTTTTATTCACTTTTGTTATACATAACATCCTCAAACTCCAGTATAGTTCTATACTTGTTCGATCTCAAGTTTTGGGGGTGACCGTCACCGCGCGTGTTAGGTTTTGCACCCGAGACACGACGCGTCGACATTGGAATTTGCAGCATTTACGCACGAGAACAGCGGCGCACCAAACGTTAGAGTGAATGCAAAGTCGGTCATGACGACACCCCCAAACTCGAGACGAACAAAGTTATCATATCCGTAGAGATAGTCGTTCCAGCTGGTACGTATTGCACGCCAAAATAAAAGGGACAGAAATTAAAAGGTATCAATCTCAGTAATTCCGTCAGTTACCACATTCTTCATCTTTCTACTTAGAGCTTCACGGGCCCAGGGATCGGATTGCACGGCCTGGCGGCCATTGCCATGTCCTAACAGTGGCGTGCGCACCGGGGAGTTTGGTTTTTTGCCAGGCCAGTCGGTGGGGAAACGATCCATTCGGATATGCAGACGTTGTAAGCCACGGGAAAGGAAATTGTTCGTGGTACATTTTTCTTTTGGAAAAGCTGTTGTTTTGATGAAGGTATTGCATGAATTACAGCAGGCAGAGCCTTATAAACATAAAAATATGCATTGCCGTTGATTGTAGGTGATCTAGATTCCCCTCCCTGCTCTTCAGATTTCGATGCGACTCAAAAAAAAAAAAAAAATGGGTAACCCGGTTGAGCTAGCAGGATTTTTTGTCGGTGTACATTACACATCTTTAAAAATCCAGCTACGCAATGAGCTAAAGGGAAAGAAAATTAGCTATGTCCCCCCCCCCAAAAAAAGGTCCAGGGCACGCCACTGATTATTAAGGCTTGAGGTCCTTCTCGAAACATACCATGATACCGTCTTCTCTCTCTCTCACACCCATAAATCCTCTTATCGTAACTCCCCTGTGTCGTGCAAGGAAAGTTGAAGAATAAACTTTCTAAAAGTGTCCGTATTTTTCTGTGTCCGTAAAACTCTCCCGTGCAATTGTGACCGGTCCGCCATGCATGCAGGGCCGTGTGCCATGCAGCGACAACTCCCCGTGTCCTCACCTTTATGTCTTGAAAGAAACGTGGAAGAATAAATCCATATGTTTGAAGCTCAACCCGTGCAACTTTGACCGGTCAGGCGTGTAGGGGCCATGCAGCGACAACCAAAGCAAAATATCTTCCCCGTTGCCCAACAAAAATTTATACGTACACACACCCGTAGCAACGCGCCTCTGCGTACACACACCCGTAGCAACTCGCCTCGTGTACGCTGTCGCAGCACGCAGTCCGCACGCTGTTACTACGCAGTGCTACTATCGGTTAACTGAAAAGTGCATTGCCAGAACGTTGCGTCAGTGATGGATTTGACCATTTTCTGTTGTTTTAATATTTTTTCCTTGGTAACGTCATCGATTTTGAGAAAAAGCTCTCAGTCAAGACACTTCCACTATGTAGAACTATATGTGGTGAAATTGCTAATGTTACGAAAAACTAAGGCGTGCTTAAGGACAAACATAATATACATACATGTATTTCTTGAATTATAGTAAGAAGAATTACCGGGGTTCCCCAAATCACACCTTTATTCTCATTCTTAAACAGCTTTATAATGTTAAGGTCTCTTTAAACCAATTCACGATCCTTTGTGAATGCAGCTCCGCACCCATAGCCACCATACTTTTCACTCAGTCCCTCTTGGTCCTGTGTGTCGATTGTTTGACTGTCAATTACATCACAGGTCACATCATGTACAGTTGTATATGTAGCATGCATGGTGCATGTTGTCACAGGACATGATGATTTCCATGTGCTTCTGATTTGGGATCAAAAGCCGTGGCACCTGGCATGCTGAATCCATCTTCATGCTTAGTTTCTAACTGTACTCTTTTACAAGAGATGTCTATAACACTAACACTGGCTATGTAAGCACAACTTGAATGGTCAAACCCGTGATCCCTATCACATCATGTACGTATCAGTCAGAACTAACGAGAGTACCTAAATCACAATCATTCCGAAATGTTGAGATGAATCGGATTTTTCGTTTTTGATGCAGTAACATTTATGTGTATTATTATGTCCCCCCCCCCCCCCCAACAAAAAAAATTTTAGGATACTGTGTATAATAAAAATTTCCGGATCCGGAATTTATAATGAAGTTGTGATTTTCTATATGAAGGAATTCGATTTAAGCTTAGCAATTCATACAGTGATTAGTATATGGACAAGCATTATGTGCATGCAAAACACGATGTTTTTGGAATTGAGGGCGGCCCTCCTCAGAAATCTCCGAGTCGGCCTTTAATCTAGTGGTCCACCTTGTAGCTAAGAAGCATCATCCCCGAGTTTGACACCATAGCCCGGTGACAGCACAGGAGTCAATTTTGTCTGATTTTGTCAACAGTGGCTGCTGCCCACTCTGTTGACCTTCAAAATAAGTAGTACATCATTAGCATATACTGGGGTGTTTCCAAAAGGTGACACCCTTTTCTGACATAATTTTCTGACACCCTATGAATTCGGAAACCTTAACGGAATAAACCACATAAACCATGTGGTTTATTCCGTTAAGGTCCGTTAAGGTTTTCAAATTCATAGGGTGCCAGAAAAGTATGTCAGAAAAGGGTGTCACCTTATGGAAACACCTCATATACTGTTTGAATGTTCACAAGACTACCGTGATTTTGTATGACACGTAACAGCATGACTAGTGCTGGTTCTGGGCGAAATTGTATTTGAATTGGGAGTGTCGCTTGAAGTATTAACACTACAGTGCCCATTTGTGTATGAAGGACAGAATCAAGCACCAGCTTTATCTGGATCTGAAGACTACACATTTTAACTGCATAGGCAACATTGTGCAGATTGTCTATGGAGGGAGATGTTAAATAAAAAAAGAATGTCTCTGAATTTTAACCCAAATCATGTTACTGCTTGAGAACCACTTGTCCAATGTCATCTTTGTACAGGTGGGAGAGCGTGGCCTAGCGGTTAGGGTGCTTGCCTCTGGCGCAAATTTACCAACAAAATTCCCGGGTTCGAATCCCGGTAGGGTCGTGGCACTTGCTGGGATTTATTCGGGTACTATCAATTCTGGATTTGATCTGTATACCAGCTATTGATTAAATACAGAATACCGCTCTCCTCCGTGGTTCACTTGGAATTGGGCAAATGGATCATGAAAGCATCCCGTCCTTCGGAGGGGATGTTAAGCCGTCGGTCCCGTGTACAGAGAGTCGCAACTGTACATGTACATCGCATTCAGTGTCGAATAAGAGTAGGGTGGAAACCCCTGACTGTTCCCAATCCGCCCCAGCCTCAAATAGCGGGCCATGTTAGGAGCGTCCGTATCGTGGATACACGCGGCCCCGGATTACCAATGACTTGTGGATACGCTAAGAAGAAGACAGGTGAACAAGGCTCAGACACTCAGAAGCATCCCATTCATGAACAGTGTGTATCACAAGTCGCTGCAGCTGACTGTGCATCGTCCGACTTTTTTTTTTTTTTTTTTTTTTCGGTTAGGGTGCTTGCCTCTGGCGCAAATTTACCAACAAAATTCCCGGGTTCGAATCCCGGTAGGGTCGTGGCACTTGCTGGGATTTATTCGGGTACTATCAATTCTGGATTTGATCTGTATACCAGCTATTGATTAAATACAGAATACCGCTCTCCTCCATGGTTCACTTGGAATTGGGCAAATGGATCATGAAAGCATCCCGTCCTTCGGAGGGGATGTTAAGCCGTCGGTCCCGTGTGCAGAGAATCACAACTGTACATGTACATCGCATTCAGTGTCGAATAAGAGTAGGGTGGAAACCCCTGACTGTTCCCAATCCGCCCCAGCCTCAAATAGCGGGCCATGTTAGGAGCGTCCGTATCGTGGATACACGCGGCCCCGGATTACCAATGACTTGTGGATACGCTAAGAAGAAGACAGGTGAACAAGGCTCAGACACTCAGAAGCATCCCATTCATGAACAGTGTGTATCACAAGTCGCTGCAGCTGACTGTGCATCGTCCGACTTTTTTTTTTTTTTTTTTTTTTCGGTTAGGGTGCTTGCCTCTGGCGCAAATTTACCAACAAAATTCCCGGGTTCGAATCCCGGTAGGGTCGTGGCACTTGCTGGGATTTATTCGGGTACTATCAATTCTGGATTTGATCTGTATACCAGCTATTGATTAAATACAGAATACCGCTCTCCTCCATGGTTCACTTGGAATTGGGCAAATGGATCATGAAAGCATCCCGTCCTTCGGAGGGGATGTTAAGCCGTCGGTCCCGTGTGCAGAGAATCACAACTGTACATGTACATCGCATTCAGTGTCGAATAAGAGTAGGGTGGAAACCCCTGACTGTTCCCAATCCGCCCCAGCCTCAAATAGCGGGCCATGTTAGGAGCGTCCGTATCGTGGATACACGCGGCCCCGGATCAGCACACTAGTTGAATAAATCTTGACACCACCACAAGCCATTACCAATGACTTGTGGATACGCTAAGAAGAAGACAGGTGAACAAGGCTCAGACACTCAGAAGCATCCCATTCATGAACAGTGTGTATCACAAGTCGCTGCAGCTGACTGTGCATCGTCCGACTTGATTGTTCATTCAAAATGACTCCTTCATGACCTTAAGCAGATAAAAAACCTTATTCAAGACTATTTTGCATGACCAAAGGCGGCATTTTCTGTCGTCCATGTGAAATTTTTGAGTCCGAACTGGCGAAACCCTATCAAATCTCCCCTACTTCTATAAACATTTGAATATTATGACGCATAGTGTATGGCACCAAATTGCACCAAAATTGAAAGACTATCTACTATCTGTCATGTTAACTTCACAACGAATTGAATGTCATCCCGAACCCACCTATTGAGAAGCACTAACATGGGAAAAAGTTCTTATTGCGATTTGCCACTTGGGGGAAGCCTAACTACTCATCAATACAGTCGACATTCGCTTCCTTGTGATGTACGTCACGCTCGCTTCTCGGTAAATAACTCTGAACAATGCTGACAGCCACTGTGGCCACATTCAACTTGTACCTGATTGAACTGCAAAGATGTAGAGTAATTTTAATGTGAAAGCCGTTTATCAGCAGGGGCTGGTGGCCTAGTGGTTAAGGCGTCCGTCTAGAGATCGGAAGGTTGTGGGTTTGATTCCTGTCGGCACATCCTTGCAAATTTTTCATGTTGGGTTGTATCGACTCGGAATTTGTTTGAATGTTGTAAAATGTCTAATTGTAACACATTGGGTTGGTAAACTGTTTCATCTTTCCTAAATTAATGTGCTCAGTTTCCTCGTATATCGAGCAATCAATCCCCATTGTGTTTATACGTTCGTGTGCGTGATGCATGATTCTATTACCTACATCTGAAAGCATTAGATTGTCCACTGGTTTGTTCTGAAACAAATATCAATTAGAATTAACCCATTGACCATTAACTTTTTTCTGATCTTTTTTTATTTTACAGAGACAAGCAACAAGGATTGGTTCAACCCAGAAACTTCCTGAACCCGGACTGTCCGAAGCTTGGGCCCTAGAAAAGCCAAACCGTGTAAATAACCCATGTACATTCATGTATAGCAACCTGTACAAAAACACTATGCAGATAACATTGTACTAAGGCCTAAAAAAAAATTGTTTGATTGGCGTAACCCGACCGACCCTATTTTTACTGCCGACCCTAAATATTTTTATTTTTTGTGTGCAAAAAAAAAAAGTTTTAAAAACCATGTAAAACAAATATTTTCATATGTGAGGGTTTTTCATCATGTTTTACTGATTATGGTCATGAAAACGCTGAAATGCAAAAACAGGAATCTAATGACGTCATACTTCGGTACTCTAAAGGATTGCAGGACATTCAAAATGACAAATAAAAAGATGTGTTACAGAAAAAGTGACGATGTGCCATTTGGTTTTGTATGTGTGTCATATATTTTGTGTTCTGGTATGTGAAACATAAAAAAAAAAATCCGACCTACCTACCCTATTTTTTTTCTATGTTACGCCAATCAAACAATTTTTTTAGGCCTAATGGCAAGAGAAACGCTTGGCAAATTCCCACTTTGTATTAGCCCTTCTTGTATTGCCTTTATCAGAGATAAATTCATCTTAAAAGATATAAATCTCGTACAATACTGCACTTTATGTGTGCTTGACTCAATTGATTTAAAGTAATAAATAGTTGACATTGTTTTCTTAATTATTATTTATGGCAAGAGTTCCATATGTACCCCCCCCCCCCCAAGTTCTACATGTAACAATTTTTTTTGCCTTAGGGTTTGGGTTTTTGTTATTATATTATAAGGCCATATAAAAAGAATTTGTTTCCTGTAGAATTTTAAAGGGGGTACATATGGAACTCTTTCCTTATTAATTTTCCTCAAACTACAGAACTTTAATATTTGCTTTAATCACATTATGCATGTGTATATAGAAGGAGCACAGTTCGAAAGATTTTAAAAAATGATGCGCCACCAGTGGTTGCTTTTGCCAGACTATTTTCTTTCCTCTGTGGTCAATATCGTTTTTTAGTTACCATTGAATTAACATGCAAGTGTTGAAATATAATCTTCAAAAAATAAAAGGATATCTTGTGATTCATAGACAGAATAAGCTCTTTTAAGTATGGGTTTGTGTTTAAAACCATTATATTGATAAACTAAACCAATAATGGTAATTTTTTAATTTGTGTGTTATTTTACGTTATGCGGGTTTTTAATGTCAACTTTTACCCATGATGCATTTCATATTTTAAGCTTGTCTGAGCAACCCCTGGTGATGCATTGGTATATTTTGTTCGGTCTCGAGTTTGGGGGTGATGTCATGACGCGACTTTGCATTCGCTCTAGCGTTTGGATTGCGCTGTCTTTGTCCGCGTCCGTAAATGCTGCGATTCCAAGGTCGACGTGTGCGTTTCTCGGGTGAAAATCTAACACGCGCAGTGACGTCACCCCCAAACTTGAGATCGAACAGAGTATAGTGTCCATTTCAACTTTGGGTCAGAAAGAGTAAATAAATATGTGTTGCTGCAATGGAAAATTTGGTAGCATTTAAAATTTATTTTAAGGCACATATAAACTGCTTTATTAACATTAAAACATTTGTATCCCTCAAATCCCTGGAAAGTGATATCCGTTGTAGTCCTAAAGGAGTATTGTGTTTCTGTATCAGTCATGTTGAGTAAGCAGTTATTTATGAAGGATAATACATAAATTAGTCGTTTCATTATGCAGTGTTGTCTCAACACTTTCATTACAACAATAAGTAGTTGTATGTATAGATATTTTATATGGAAGTAAAACTAAGAAGTTAGAAGAGACAATATTTAGGTGAATACTGTATATAATATTAAATATTTTAAACACCTTGATCAGTTTGTCAAAGATATGCATCTTTTGAGAGAAACATACAGATTCCAATCTCCTTGGTGAGATTGTTGGAAATATACTTATTTTCTTTTAGGTAGTTTTTCTTTTGAATCTGAGCTAGATCTGAACTATGTTGTATGGTTTGTTACCAAATTGAAAATGTCTGTGCTGTTAAAAGAGGTGATAAGACTTTTCACACCGAGCAGGCAACTGATCAACTTTTGCGATCCATCAAAATCATTATATTACTTCACCAACTCTGACACACATCAATGTTGTGCCTCTTTAAATAACAATATGCACATGCATCTGCTATATGCATTGTGTAGGAGACCATTCGCCATGCTGAATTCCTGTTAGACTCTGTAAATTTTTTTGACAGAAACATAGGATTCTGTAGGGATACAAACCAAGTTTACAAGGCATATGAAAGAAAGTCTGAAAGAAGCATTTCGTGAAAAAAAATGCTTGTTAAATATTTACTTGCATCTTTTTATCCCCCTGGCTTGAAAAGCAGAGGGGATATTGTGAGGGTGCGAATGTCCGTATGTGTATATATGTGTATGTGTGTGTTCCAGTTTGGTTAGGTTTTGGTTAGGTTTTCGTTTTTCGCGTCTCCTTCGAAAAGTTTAAGTCCGATTTAAACCAGACTTGGGGGTTAAGGTGCAATAGGGATTCCTTCATGTGTGGATGATGTGAAAGGTCATGGACCAAGGTCAAAGTTCATCTGAGGTCATGTTCCAGACTGCCATCTTGCCAGGGGATGACGCAAGTTTACTTGCTGTATTTTTACATCATAACTATGGTGTTATTGTGTCTCCCGGTTGCATCTGCACATGTAGAATTCCAAAAAATGGCTGCATTAGTCTTCATAAACGGCGCCAGGAAGGTGACACTGTGTACAAATGCCCATAGACGATTTTGATATCGATAGTAATAGCGCCACCATTTTCGATAAGCTACCTAATTAGCTAATAATTTATGCAGTATGACGTATGACCGGAGATAACGTAGCGCCACAGCGCCACGTATGACCGGCGATCCATAAGCTACAGATTTCATGCAGTATGCCTCCACTCTCTTGATCGAGTGTCCTATCCCGATTTATTTAGGATCCCTGACGGTGATCGATCACAAAAGTCAACCAATTTCCTGCTCAGTGTTATATGCTTGTTGCTCTAGTTTACATGTGTATTATGAAGTCATAGAGACATATCAGATCTAAACAATATAGTATGTTCCCATTCCTGAGCAACTTCTTCATTTTGGACATATGTTTTTTAACTCATTATTTATAAATGCATATGTACATGACATGCAAATATGGTTAAGTTAGCTGATTTTTTTTAATGTTTTTTAAATATGCATATAAGAAATTTTGCAATGCACAAAATAAAGCAGTTGAACTTATGCATAGGCAGATACAAAGTTAATATGCAGACTGAAACTGAGATTTTATGGATATTTTTATCACCTTTCTTTTGAAGTGTATTCTTTTGAAACTATATTTGTTGATATTTGTTTATTTTGTTATCAAAGTAGATTATGCAAAATTAAGGAGTGTCTCAAACTGCTTTGGTATTATTTTGTAGAAAGGTCAGTATTTTATAATTTTTTTTCACCAAAACCATAACTTTGGTGTGGAGAAAAAGGGATGTTTATTTAAAGGAATACATTTCGGGTACAGTTTTTTAATTTGGCATGCACTCCCTGCAACTGGCGTGAAACTTATTATGAATAGTTTTATCTGTTTTTGATCTGTTCTCAAGATATTTTCTTGAGATATAGCTGCAGGATATCATTGTTGATAATATTTATGTACAAAGAAATCAATTTCAGTGAGTAATTTTGAAGCAATAATGCATATTGCAAAGCCCTATTCAATATTTTGCTAATATTGATGGTTAGCCATTAAAACGGTGGTTTTGTGTTTATATCTTGAGAATGAAATGGATTTGAGGGCTCAAATTTCAGGACAACAATGAGAAAAATACAGCCTTTCATCTGATATAAAAATCGATACTACTTACGGGTAAATCGGGGGGGGGGGGGGGCAAAGACGATTGGAACACGCACCTTTAAATTGAGAACTTACTGGATTTTTAGAAATCATTCATTTATTCATTGCAAATGTCCAGATAACATGACACCAACACAACTATGCATTCGTATCAATTAGTTTGAATGCTGAAATTTCGAAACTGTAGGTGAACAAGTGCTTGAACCTACGCAAAGGTAATGTTTCACATGAAGTTGATGTAGAATATCAATGGAACATTTTAACTCGATTGCAGTACCGCAATGCAGTACATGGAAAGAGACCGAATTCGAGCACTGCAACTTACCGCAACGCACGTTGCAGTGTGAACGAACCTTAAGTCTGTAACTGCCATATATTCAGGAATTATCAAATA
>JAMKCH010026504.1:0-29485 GCA_023653785.1 Ophioderma brevispina
ACACACACACACACGCAGAAAAAAATGAGATGTCTAGTGTATCATCGACCCCTCTGCCTCTTGTCGGTTGCTTTGACATCATTAAAGGTAGCCTTTATGACATCATAAGGTGAAACAGTTCTTTTCCAAACCAAAAAAGAAGATTAGTGGTAAAAATAAAAATACACACCTGCTCCAAAATATAAAAGAAATTCGATATGCGAATTTGTATTTTTTTCCCCTGGTAAATGCCGACATATTTAAAGCTTAGTAGTTTGATTTGAGTAAACCTTAGTACTACTGTACACCTGGGATAAGCACGTCGTCTTCACATTAATATGATAACGATGCCAGCCTTGATATGTGATTTGATATGTGAAACTCTATGTATCTTTAATGTCACCTATAAAACTTAAAATTCCTACCTCTAAAATTGAATATGTCCTCAAAGTGCCTATAGACTTTCTCTAGTTCTTCGTTATTGTCAAAGGCTAACAGATTACCATCCATCTTGGCGCATTCTACTTAAGTCCACCCAGGTGGCATTATTAAGGACAATCTTGTAGCATGTCCTTCGAATTGCAAAGACGTGTGAAATTAGTCGACATCAAGAATCTGCACACACATTAGAAAATAAGAAAAATAAACATATCCAACATAATTACCCTCTTGTCATGGAAGAATATAGCAATGATAGTCCCAATAATTGTAATGCTTTGACCCCACACAAATTGCAACAGAAACAGCTTTGGTGTTTAATATACTCTGAATAGTCCAAAAATAATATATTAAAAGTCTACCAAATCAACCTAGTTGACATGGTAGAAATAAGGGGGCACTGTTTGTACAGGGTAAATAATAGATTGTTTCGATTGATTTAAATGATGTTACCATTTATTGGGCTACTCCTAAGGTTTTAAAAATGTATAGTTTGGCCCTATCTAAACGCGTTATAGTTTTAGTACAATAGGCTCATAACAGTTATGTCATCCTGGGGGAAAATTCATAGAATGGTCCCATTTTGACGTACTGGTTTAAACTGTTAATTTGTCCCACTAGATAAGGTAATGTGTACTAATTCTTTGGTTTAGAACTTTTTCTCATTAAGAAATTACAGAGCTATGACTAGTGACCTCTCCCATAGACCTGTAGCCCCCAGTCAGATTTTGCGTTCAATTTATGCAACGAATATTATAGATGGTGCAACCAGTAATATTTTTCGGTTCTGTACCATTAAGAACGAACAATTTGACACCATTTTTTTATAACGAATGGAATATACTGAAAAATTACCCCCATTGTGACCGTTGAAACTATTTGACTCATAACTATTGAACTACACACACCTGCAGATATGGCAAACTATACCTTTTTCTTACCTGGAAAGGAACGAACACGTGGGCATACTTTTCGACGCGTTTTGATACTTTTCATATTTTTGACCCCTGTATAAACCTTACCCCTTTGAAATCACTGTTAAAAATTTCCGTAAATTAATGAAAACAGATTTTCCGTAAATTTACGGAAAATCTGTTTTTAGACAAACATAAAAATAAAAAACAAAAAACATAAAAAATATAAAATGTATTTACGGAAATATTTCAAAAATTTCTGGGCAGCAAATTTCCGGCTTTTTTTTTTGGTTCCGTCATTTTAATTACGGAAAAATTCTGTTAACAATACATATTTTTTTCCATAATATGGACCAATTTCTTGGTAAAATTACTGTTTAAGTTCCGTAATAATATGACAGAAATTTCTGTAAAATTTACCCTAAAAATTACTGGAAATAATGCTGCCATAAATTTCCGTAAATTTACGACAGTTTTTTTTTTTAACAGTGTATATGTTCAGTGTTCCACTCCATTGATTTTAGTAGACTTTGATATGTTGTTTTTAAAGGTATTCTCAATACAATTCTGTTGGAATTGATTCTGTTGCAATTAGTGTTGGGTTAAGGCAGCATTCATTTTATTTTGACTGGCCTATGAATGAGAGTACCCCCAACATTGATGACAACGATAACAAGACATGAAGAATTTTTAGACTTCTTACCACACCACAACATAAACGACAGTCAGTGGGAAAACCTGGGACTTCGTTCTATTAGTCCGATGATCTACCAACTGAGCTAATGTGTTAGATGACGAAGTGCAATCATATAGGCTTTATATTTGTTCACACGCGTTTCAACTTATTTTTTAATGATAACAAGAGCAACAATAACAACAATTGACTAATTTTTATTCTTCCCAAGAGAAGCTAGGGTACGGGGACTGTGTGCACTTGGCCGGATCGAACTGAAGAATGTCTGTGTTGGTCATGCGTTTTAAGGTCGGCACTTTTCTGCAACATGCACTTGATTCAGGTAAAATGCCTACTTATTTCATTATAGACTGTTTCCCTGATATGCATGCACGGACACTAACCAAGGGTATATTGTCTTAATATAAGTCATGTGAAAGCAATAAAGTCATAACTGACATTTTGGGGGGAAATGAGATTTTTTTACCTACTACGAAAAAGTAGGTCAATACGCATAATGTGGTATGTATTCAAGTGACAGTCTCAATTTATTGCAGAGTTATTAAGCTAATTAGATCTAATTAGGTGTAGTTACACATTTGTTGCACTCAAAATTGAATTTCTGTTGAGTGGCACAAAGTCGTTACTGGTAGTTTATTGCATAGAAAAAACTAGTCATGTAGGTACTTCACTTTAATTTGTTGTTTGTAATGATTTTTAACATCTCCCAATTATAATCTGTGCAACAGTCCATTTAATGTGCCACATTATCATAGTTTGGCAAAGTAATCTTAGTAACATATCAAAATCAGTTATATACGACTTTTTACACCCAACATTGGGTTTAGTTTTTATGGATTGCAAAAAAGTAAATAAATACGCATAATTTAACACATATTTCAAGTAAAAGGCTCCAATTATTGTAGAGTTATTAATCTAATTAACTTTGTTTCCCCAAAAATTGAATTTCTGTTGTATGAGTGTAGCAAAGTCGAAACGATTTTGCTGCACTCAACAGAAAAATATTGTGCGTAGATGAACCACCTTAATTAGCTGATTATTTCTTATTTAAAGTGGGAAATGAAATATTCAAAATATATTTTAATAAATGCATCTTCATCGTGTGTGATAATAATTTTCATTACAAAACTCACCTCTGCATGAAAACACAAAAATGATGCTCTTGTTAAAGAATGAAAATGTAGATACGGTTTTGTGGTAATGGATTAAGGAATCCGGAAATACATTTGATTTGGGCAATTGACCTTGCCCTTGGGAATTTTCTAATCATATTTACCAAAAATGCCATGAAAAATGATACAAATGTCAATACAGTGAAGAGCATTACATATTTGAACTATTCTTAACATTAGCTTTCCAATAATATATATATATATATATTTTGATTTCTTTTATAACCGGAAAGGTCCTACATCGGAGAAAAAATATCGAGCCTGTTTGCAAATTAATTTCACCATTGAAATGAATGGAAAATGGAAAAATCAGGCTACAATATACAAATATGCTTTTAAACTAAAACAGATTGATAAAGAAATTTTGAATGATTGAATGTTATGTAGCTTTAATGTAATTTGATAGCCAATGAGAAAAAATGAAAATGACTAATTATGTGACCTGGGTCAATTTTGGCCTATTTGCTGCACCTACTTATCACCCACCGTGTATTTGCTGCTCCTACTTATCACCCACCGTGTACTTCAAACTAATTAGTGACTCATTAATTAAACACAAAATAATCTTGAACATTCTAATTAAATTTAACTAATAAATGCATAAATGTGCTTTATAAAAACACCAAATTCACTAAACCCTGTAGTTGGATACTTACAATGAGATGATGGGTAGAAATGACGAGTGAATGTAACAAAGCCACCTATTTAGAAGCCCAACTTAAAACGCATGGCCAGTTACTAATTCACTGTTTTCTTTGAAAAAATGTTGAAGCTATAGTTATAGCTGACTTCACAATTGGTATAGTGTAGCATGTTTTGTGTGCACTCATCAAATGTTTACTAAGTGCACAACATATGCCCTAAAACTGGAACAAAATGAATGCCATTGGCCCCTTGGGTTATTTATGCCCTTTCACATTTCAGAGATTTTATTTAATCTTTGCCAATACAAATACACTTTTAAAAAATTATTATTAATTTTTGTTTACACTAAATGATCCAATTTCACAGAAATTTAAAATGACTAATGTAACATTTTAAACGGTCTGTCTTGATTCAATACAACTTTGTTTTCAGTTTCCTTGGGTAATTTTGTCACAATAGGTAATTTTGTCACAATGCAATCATGTGCCGTATCTGTTACTCAGTTTTGCTATTGCTGAACTAGTTTTGTTCTGCTGGTTCCACTGATGAATCTGGTAAACCGGCCATACACAAACGTTAAGTGTCCTCTACGCTATATACGCATTTGTTTTTATTGCGCATTGTAGTATGCATGTATCAAATATTATAGTAATTAATTTCCTGATAAACGCGTAAAATTTATGGAATTTTATGTCAGATAAAGGCGTAAAATGGATGCAGTTTTATGTCAATAAAACAGGGGGAAAACAACCAAAGTAAGTACTGCCCTCTATGGTATGATTTATGCCCTATACATTTAGGGCCCGTGGAGTTTTGGGTCAAAGTTTATATGACAATTAGTACTTAATGGGCAAATTGAAAATGTGGGATATAAAGTTAATATGTATTTGGATATATATTTTTGTCATTGTTTTAAAGTATGTTCATGTTCTGCCAAGAAGGCGACCACAAAAATGGTTAATTAAATTTTGATTATCCTAACAAAATAAAGTTTGTGTTCTCTGCAAAGTCTCAAAAATTCAGACACTTTCAGCCTGATAGGGTCATCTATTATCCCTACCGGAGGAAAGTATGCGCCATGATTCGATTATGTCCTGGTACTCCATATAGTCCGAGGTTCCGAGTCAGCTAAGAAAACCACATTTTTTCAATTTTCAATTACCATAATTACCAAAATAACGGTTGCTATAGTTTTATCTTATTTGTAGCAATTTATGGTGATTGGGTCACGATAGATCCGTTCGATAGATTTTGTTAAGATTTCGTATAAATGAACTTTCATCGATGTACCTCAAATATCAGAAATAAAAATATGGGGTCACCGAACTCGTTTTTGAGAAAAATTCTATTAAAAACACCTATTTTTTCAAAATATTTGTGCACACGTCTATGGAAAATTCATTTTTTCGTGGACATTTTTGAATATTAAAAAAAATCGGTTCGATAAATTTTGTCCAAATTTTAATAAAAGTTGCGCACTAACAAGATCTGCCGGAAGAAAAAAAGTAGGGGTCACCGAACTACTTTTTCTGTTATTTTTCAAAAATAACGGCATTTTTAGTAGTCTAAAATACCAACGCGATATTGAGGTGCGTAAAACGCCACAAGTGTCACGCATGGCAAACGCTTAAGTTGACAAGCGAACAAAAACATGCACGCAATATGTGCGCACCGATTAAAACTTATGAGCATTGTTTTTTCCCTCTTTGTAATTTTTGATATGTTGTTGTGATGTATGGTGCGAATCAATTGAAAGACTATGGTAAGAAAAGGGGAGAAAAAGTTTATGGAAAGGTGAAAAAGGGAAAGCAAGGGCTTGTCCAGATTTCATGATTTTGAATGCATTTTGAGCGTGTAGGCCTACTCTGAAACCAGTATTAGCTGGACGAATATAGGCCTTCCTATACTTCTTAGCAATTTTCTAAAAACTGTTGTCAAAATTCGTTCCTTTTACGAAGTTAAACGATATTAATAAAAGTTGTCATTGGGAACTCGTCTTTTATGCCAAGTTGTCGGCCACTATGCTGCAATGGCGCTGGGCCACAAAAAATCTGCATTGTGGTTTTTGCTTTGAGAGAGATATCATCAAAGCTAAAATGTAAAATAAAGCCTTAGTATCAGTTGAATGATTTAAGATTTGCATCACTTCTTCAATGTTTTTAAAATGATTATGAAGTTCCAAGTAATTGAGTAAAATCTTCACGAAAAGATAATAAACATTTCTTTTTATTTTTCGGCCATTTCCTGCCGTCAAGTTATCTGAATTATCCTTTTAGTAAATTAGCGTTTTCCATAAAATAGCCCCAATTGCCGTTTGAATACTGAAAAAAATGTCTTATATCTACATGAAAGTGTACATAAAATGTGATTTTTTTTCTCGGATATTCCTGGATTTTACACGAGGCAAAATAATAAGGATCGTCATTTAATTAACTTTACTGCCGGAAATTCAGTAAAATGACAAGTGATATTTCCTTTAACGAAACATATATAAGATCATATTAATCATCATGTTTATGCATTTAAAACTCTCTATAAGACCTTATAGGTGAAATGTTGTTGGAAAACAAAATACTCTTGTCATCTGAGATGTATTCATTAGACATTTCTGAGTCCTGACCATTTAAGGGGTTTGGAGCGCGATAGAATTCGCCTATAGAAGTTCTTTATATTTTTGATATATGGTTTTTTCATCTATGCTGATAACATTTTTAAAATAAAAAATGGGGATTTCCGTCTTACTTTTTGAGAAAAATTCGTTCCAAAAAGGTATTTTTTGACAGTTTTACTGTAGGGTACTATGGAGAAATAACAAAATTGTCGACAAAATTATTCATAAGTAACAAAATCTTGTATAGAAAATTTTCGTTTTCACATATGTTTATGCCCGGAGAGAGCTTTTTGAAATACCGAAATAAAAAAATGTGGTTTCCGTCTTACTTTTTTAAATAATTAGAAAAAACGAGTAAATTCTGGGAAATTTCGTAGCAATATGCGCTTTACTTTGCGTCATTCACGTTCAGAGGCGCAACGACACGCAGCTCGGTGGAAATACTCGCGATGATGACTTTGGCCTTGTCACCGCTAAAGACGCGCTATTACTTAGAGGATAAAAGATAGGAATTTGGTTTGTTTGCCTATCTATATCGATGTCATATTGGATGGGCAAGTCCAATATTTTTGGTAGTGGATGCCGCGCAGCCGTGTAGCCCACTACGATAGTCACATTCTTCTTTAGTTTTGGTTGTTTTAATCACGAAAATATTTTTATTCTTCAATAATATTAGTTAAAAGGCAAAATAATCCCCCGCTTGTCACAATGAACCAAACCGTACAGCTGCGTGCACTGCGTACGCTTATACCGCGCGCGTAAACACTTGACGCGACGACGCACTATCTCTATCGTTCTCCTATAATATAGGCAACAACCATGATATATTGCGTGTTGCTTACTAAACCCAGCCCACATAATAAGAAGTCAATTGTAACTCGCACTTTTTTATCGATATTTTATTTATTGTTTATTTATTTTTTTAACGTGTTATATTTTTTTTTTTTTTTTTAATTTTTTAGGTTTTTTCTTTTTTTAATTTTTTAAATTGATTAATTGAAAATGTAAAATTTTATCAATATATTTAGAGTCATTCTTTGTGGGGTCGTTCTTTCTGTCCTTTTCCTGTTCAGAATTTGTTCATATTTTTTCAGAAGCATGGTGCTAAAAGTGATATAGGTTCCTTACAAATTAAGACGTTTCTACATGCATGATATCTTGTGATTTTCAAATTTGTGGTTCATATTCACAGTATTGTATCAGGAATCAAGCGTCATTTGAATAATTTGCATTTTCGTATACCTTAGTATAAAGATTTTCAATCATTTGTAGGCCTAAGTAACACCGTAATGCCAGATCTTCACATTTTATTTAAAAAAAAACAATGTTATTTATTTTATTTTTTTTACAGTTAATGTGCGGCCTTCATTATCTAATTTAAATAACACTTTCAGTAAAAATTAGCCAAAAAGTTACAAACTACAGTAGGTCTAATTATTGTGAGTAGGCTTATGTCTGATCACTCTGTCATTCGGAATCGATTGTTCCCAATACGGAATTCCCTTTAGAGTTCCAAAATTACATTATTCATTTCAGCATTACATCGGCCGAGAAGAGCATTATACCGGGCCGATAAAAATAATGACAGAAACCTACCGGCATCTTGGCAAAGATGTACCAGCAATACGCTTAAAGGTCCATGGACATGCTTTAAACATACTTATAATACCACCAAAAAATGGTTTCATTCATAGTATGTATTGGTATCAATGTAAAATCTGCATGAAGCAGTAATTGAGAAACCGTATATTTGATAAACATTGGGCATAATATCACTTTTGGACAAGCTTTCAAAGGTAATTCCAAAACGAAAGTGATTATCGCGCTGGCAGCGATGACCCGGAAGTGACGCCCGAGTAACAAATACACGATACGCGTAACGCGTCATGATCGTCATCGTGGAACGGACGTGCGCGTGGCCCAGTTTTCTTGCATACGTACACAGTTGACTTCTCGCGGTATATTCGTCGTACGTGTTGCATCATATGGCATATTTTTTCTTGATTTGGTGCCTTAAAATTACGATAATAATGTGCTGTATTGTCGACGGGTGCACCAGTGGGCGACGTACCGACAAGGATAACAGAACAGAATAGCTTTATTGGAGTGTGCGGTGCGGTTAGCCCACGTGTGAGTTTTGTTTACAACTTGTTACTCTGACGTCATTAACGGGGTCAAATCCAACTCCAGCATCTTGATACGCGTTCGCGAAAACAGGAGAAGGCCCTATCAGTTTGGGTATATTTATCCTTGAAATTTGACACTTTCCCGATGTTCACTTTTAAAAATCTATGTTGCGATATGATCAGGATACTGTTGAGGTACGAAAATGTAAGAAATTAAGAAATGTCTACTCAGCCGTGTCCATGGACCTTTAATTTAGCGAAATGTGTGTGAATTATTTTGTGTTTTGGCGCTCAAAAACGCGCGATTGTTCGACGAAACGCCTACGTGCGTACACATTGCTCGCGTAAAATTCTCGCACGTTAATTTTTGCGTTGAATAAGACAGCCGAGAATTGTACGCTTCGTGCTTAACTACCGGAGTCCTTGCCAGCTCCCTTAGTTACCTCCGAAGTTCCGATCTCGCTCCAAAATCCTGAAAAAAGGACATAGAAATTATAAAGAAAATATACTTTCTATACAACATTGAAAAAGCTCGATGTTTGAAAAAATCAGGAGAGAAGCTGCTTATTTTCGGAAAAAGAAGGATATTTAGTTACTTGATGGCCCGTTTATAAGTAGCAATATAATCTGTGACTCATGTTTGTTTAATAATGCATTAAATTCTGTGAACAGCACATAGGCCTACTGCATGTACTTCATTGGAAACAGGTTAAGGGCCAAAGCGTGCTTGCTATCTTCGGAAGATCGCACAGTGTACGCAAGGGTGGTTTTTACGCGCGCGGACAGCTAGGAACGCCAAGTCACAATTTTGGCAGAAGGGACTGGTGCGCGCGCTAACGTGACCCAATCACATTAATTGTACAACTGTCAAGCTTTTCAGTCTAGGAGAATTTAAAACTAGTTTCTGTTTTCCTGGCAGATAGCAGTTTCGTAATGAATAAAAAAATAGAAAATAAGTTTATCAAGATAATTCAGGCGACCAGTCAGCCCGAGACTACATAATTCCTTCCTCTACTTTCATCTACCTCTGATACACCTCTTCCACACGCTTGTTCTGACATTATTTTTTAGAAAAAAAAAAATAAGCGTTTCTAATAAATGTTAGTTTTCCCGATAAACCTAGTTTGAAATTTAATTTTGTAGCATTGCGTTTGTCACTATCACTTAAAATGCTTTCTAATAAACCTAGGTTTGCTGAAAAACGTAGTTTCCCTATAGGAATTTATTACTATTTTTGTCGTTGTTAGTGTAGTCGTTGTCATAGTCTTAGTTGTAGTAGCTTTTGTAGCTGTAGTAGTTGTTGTTGTTTTTATTGGTTGTTTGTTGTGGTTGATAAATGGACCAATATTTTCAATAATATATACCTTGTAAAATTACCAAGTCCGGTACATGCCTTAAAAAGGACTTTTATGTATCTTTTAATTCAAATATTCCAACCCTCCCTATGAAAAAAAGCCAAGACCCCAAACTGCTAATGAATATCAAGTTTTTTTTTTCCTGCCATCACAAACCTAAAAAGAAAGTTATGAACACTCAGATGTGTATCGAATTTAAAAAAAAAGGCTTACGCTTCCCAATAAGCAAAAGAGTCTGAGACTATAAACATTTACATGAATTGTCCCCTTAAAAACGCCTATAACATTTCAAGCAAGCAATTACAAATAATATGATTTTATGAGGGCCATATATATCCCCAAAAGAAAAAGATGTGATTTTAATCTGGCCAATGGTTAACGGTGGAGCAAACGCATAGCGCATGCGCGAACCGGGGATGTTCGAGTATCCCGGAAGTGGGTGTTGTGAGACGTAAACAAAAGCAATGAAGCTCTAACTGTTAGCCGAAAATTATCACAAATTATTAATTTTGAAGGCAAGATCGAATGAGATGAAGGTGAAATAGAAACATACATGTTATAGCTGTGTGCAAATTAGTTACACGGCGAATGGTGTGAAATAAAAAGAAAAGAAATGTTTTTTTTACCTGTAGTACAGTTGAAAAACGTGCCGAAAAAAGTGCAAAATTTTCGTCTTCAAATTTGAACAGATAAATCGCAAATGTCAAAGCCATTTTTGGGAAATTTGGGCTTCAAAATAATAGACTGCACTGCTTATTTTTGTGCCTAAACGTAAACCTCGTGCAACAGTAGGCTGCATTTTTTCAAAGGAAGTTCTGGATCAAAATTAATTTGAGATGGCCGTTGCCGACAGGCCATTGTAAAATGCACACGCGACTGTTGCTATACGTGCGCGTGTGGAAGATGGAACTGCTTGTCATCACGGTGAGAAGTGTACTACGACGACGGGGCTCCTGGCCTCTAGCTACTCATGTATCTATTACTGCTGATGACGAAATTTTGGACTGATTCATGGATTTCGAGGGCATTCGTGGACAGATCAAAATTTGTGACATGCAGCATGATGTGTAGCAAGGCAGCTCATGACTAGCTTTGGTCTATGTATGCTACTTAGCCTTAGTGTAAACTTCTAAGTTGAAAGCCTGTATATTTTATTCAATATTGGAAACTTCATGTGCTAATAGTAACCAAGTACTACCCCATTACAACATATCCTTGACACATACGGAGGATTTATTTTGGGGTGTGCGTGAACCCCCTCGAAAAAGTGACCTTTTTACTGGTAAAAGTGGACCTAACTCCTAAATGGTCCTTTTTTTTTACTTTTTGAACATCTAGTCACCAAAATGGTGGACCCTTTCTTGTCAAAATATCTTTAAATTGTTGGACCTTATTATGAAACAATGAGTCAAAAAGTGGACTTTTGGTGGATCTTGGGGGGTCCTCGGCACCCCCCTGGTATGGCGAATCCGTGATTCATTGGGGGTCCCAGTCAACGGTCACTAACAGCCCACCCCACGGTAGGCCTGTGGCAATTTTGTGACACACTGACCCGGCCTGATAATTCTATGTAAAAATGCATAATAAAAGTGCTAAATTCTCAGGGTCCTTTGTGTCATGTGGGTCACAAACCATCCCCAAACCCACCAGCCAGGGCTATTTTTTAGAATCTAGGCACTGAGCTACTACTAGAGGTTAGTAGCATCATGTGCATACTAGGCTAGCTAAATTAATGATCTGGTAAGGTTTTATATTCCCGTTTATAGTACATCACGACCTCAGTGCACCAGAAAATAGGCTCATATCCAGGTCTAATGTACAATAGCATGGCTTGTATTGCATTATGCTACTAGTTTCTAATCGTTGCATTTATCTTCCATGACTTAGTTGGACGGTCACAAAATCAGGCAGTATTTCTTGGTGCTTGCTTTAGAGGGGTTTGGGTCCTATATACTTCCCGCCATAAATTTCCTTTCAAACTTCGATAACACGGTTTCATCTATATGATCGAAAAATTCCAAAAAAAATCGGGGGTCACCGATTGCACTTTTGAGTTAAAACCATTACAAAATCAATTTTCGCCAAAATTAACTACATCAGTCTATGGAAAAATCATTTATTCGGACTTTTTTGGTTATAGCTAAACATTTAGCCATAAATTTCTTGTGATGTGTTTATATAAGTTTGCGCAACTCATGAACTGTTTTAATAATAAAAAAAAAAAATCATGGGGTCACCAGAGTCCCCTTTTGAATATTCAGGCGAAAATCCTTATTTTTCTTGAAAAATGAACCCTTGCGTCATCTTAGTCGCACAGCACGACCAAAAAACGCAGAATAATACACGTGTTGAGCGCGTGTCTCGGAAATGTTGCGTGACCAGCGATCGATTCTTCTTTCGACTTGGCTTATAACTCGCTTTCACTTTTTTTAATCTTTTTGTTCTTAATTCCTCCGATTTTTTCTTGTTATCATACTTTTTTGTTAATCCTATATTCCTGCAGTTTTTGTGACAGGTAGGTGGCATCACTCCCGCTTTAGACCTATTATATTAGAGTTTTGATAGAATTTTGTCTTAAAAGACCGACTTGTCAATGAGGATTCTTCACATGACCACTCGAATTTAACAGGAATAATTCAAATAAAATAATATATGGGAAAGGCAACACTATCGAACGGCACCCACCGTCCCCACAAATAAGCATCAAACTTTTTTCCAGCACAAAATGAATACCGAAACCCAACATTCGGAAACAATTGGGTAGCTACAAAGCTTTTTTCTATCTGATTTTTAAAGTACGAATTACCAAAATTAATAAAAATAATGCATAGGCCCCCATTGCGCATAGTGAGGTCTCGTATCGGGCTTGACTAGCATAGTATCGATACATATACGCAGTGATAATCAATATATTATTTTCAAACAGTGCAAAGCACCAGAAATTATATATGTTTTGGGGAAATGGGGGACTAACACTAATCACGAAATCATGAACATTGAGGTTATTTTACTGATGAGACAAGGGACAGCCACAAGTCTCTGTTCGAGACAAATGTGCGGACACCGCTCTAATGGGGAGGGCAAATTTCCCCTCCCCCATTCCTCACTGACTCAAGATGCCAGGGAGAAACAAAATGAAGAAACCAGTGTTGACCAAGACAATTAAAGGGAAGGATGGTTCATGTTCAAAGGTCACATGCATCCACCCTAATCGCGCGCTCGTGAGTAAAGAATGTTTTTATTTTGCGGAAAAACTCTTGCTAGCGGGAAGTGCGCTCTTGTTTGTTAAGCGCGGGAAATCGACGCTTCACACCCCCCCACCCCCACCCCCCTACCCCCCCCCCCCCCCCCCCGGATGCGGAAAGACATTTCGAAGATATGAGGCTTGGAACGATGCCAAAAGTTGATATAGACCCAAAACTCCTTAATGTGGTTCGCAGACTTCAGTCAAAGCTACGGATTAAAGCTTCAGAAGGATATCTCATGACGGCGCTGAATTGAGGAAAATAATGCACTATAGCTAGTTGGTTATAGTAGCATGTGCTACTAGCTAACAAGCACCCGAAACACAATATTTCTAGCGGTTTAATACACTAGCCTAGCTAGGCTGGTTAAAAAATCATAATCATAAGGTTCGCTAGTCATGATAGAGTTCATTAAGGAAAAAATCGCTAGTCATATGGCCAAAATTAAAAAGGGGTTTCGCAGTCATAAATTGACAAAAGGGATCACTTAGCTCCTAAATTAAATTTAACCCTTAACACCCCTAAACCACCTTAATGACCTAGTGATTTTTTTTTAATATGAATAGCAAAAAACCCTTTTTGATATGACTAACCTAGGACTGGGCAAACCTTAACTTGGGAAAGGACCCCCCTTAGGCTGAGGGCATCGTCTATGCTAGTAGCTTGGCTGTTTACCTAACTTGTAATCAAGCATAAGCAGATACCAAATGTGATTTGAATCACAAAAAAAAAAACCACAAAACATTTTAAGCCATAAAAATCCAGGCATAGCAAACACACAGGCTTTGAATTACCCAGGTGCAAAGGTGCATGTCACTTTCTCCCTGTGAAGTCACTTTATTCTGTGCATGTAACTTTTGTATCCTGCAGCAAATGTGCATGTTCATGAAAATTAAACATTACTTGATTCTGTAGAATATTCAACTTTAGCTTTTTCATACAATGTAATTGATGTTGAAATAATAAAATTGAGTGACTGTCAAAAAAGGCCTAAGCGTACCCAAGTCTGAAATGAAGTTGGAGCATGTTTACATCAGCTGTGCATGTAAACTTTCACTACTGGGAATGGCATGTAATTTAAAGATGTAATCTTAAATGGTAAATTCAAAGCCTGCAAAAACACCAGCCTTTACATGTATAATAATATGCAAAATTACTCTATTAAGGGGATATGTTAATTTTGTCAACATACTAATCCATGAAAAACTATGTGGGGAAAGAAATTGCAGTTTTCTCTTGAAGAATAAAGACTAACCACCGAGCTAGTAGCATCAGCCTTGCTATAGCTTACATAAGCCATGGATGTAAATGTGCATTTAATGATGCCAGCACTTCCTGTTCTATCATGTTTATTAGACATCGTTGAAGAAAAGATTATTTTAGTTGATTGTGATCTTGCAGTTTTGTATGAGCAATTCCTTCTTTTCCATGGTCCCATAGGGCACTTTGCTGTAAGTGCGTTAGTTTAAGAAAGAAAATGCAAAATTGCAATTTTTACAGGTCAGTGATATAATAAATTTCCAATTTTTTAACGTAACTGGGGGGGGGGGGTGGGCACGAGGTTGTGGCTCACGCCCCTTTACCTTTACAAATAGTTTTTGGGAATCATGTAATGCACTATTACTATTTTACACAGTGGATATGCCTTCTTGTACAAGCTCATCTGAAAATTTATTTAGGAAAAACTTTCAGTTTCTAGAATAAATTGTGGGGCCTTGCCCATGTTTGTGTTTAAAAAAAAACACTAATTAGACAACATTTGCCTTAAATGATATACATCAACCTTTTCCTAGTCAGTTCTGCATCATTAAGCCACAATCATACAACACAGAAAAGAAATTGGTGGCACACTTTACATGCACAAATAAAAAAGAAAAAGAAAAAAAACAGCATGCATTTCCCCTGGACCAACCCTGGGGCTCTTCCCATGATGCCCAGTCAGGGCCTAAGCAGCTCCCTGAAACCTCATGTCGTTTATTTGGGTGTTATTACACTCAGGTTCAAGCGTACATTTCAAAATAACTTCGTCTTGGCATGATACATAGTGTGTGGCAAAAATTCATGAAGAATGCAGATGTGCCAACTAAGTTTGTCTGTGATTGTCTGAGTTACTTATGCACAGACTGCAAATACAAAAAAAAGCCCACATCAAATGAGCAGAAAAGTATAAAACATACATTGAGCATGTTGCACGAGAATTGAGAATTCAAGCTATGGCTGAATCTACAATGAGTTATTTCAATTGCTTCCTTGCAGAAATAACACGGGAAATAAAACAGAATTCAGGGTTAAAAGTGTGGAAAATATTAAGTGTGTTGATCCCTTTCTTCTCCTTATATCGACTCCTATCAAACCAAAATAAATTCAAAACAGCACAGCAAGCAAAAATTTAACTCATTAATTAGCTAGGCTGATTTAAATTGGCATATGACTTTTGGGTGCGTAAGTAAATAAGGCCTCTAAAGATGAACAAGTAAAATTACTGAACAGTACCAAACAGCATGGGGTTCTATAGGCTTCATAGTTTAAATTGGAAAAACACAAAACAACAAGAAAAGGCTTCAAACAGTAGAGCTCTATTCACAGACAATTACGACTTACAAAACAGTGTATCTGCAAAATAGTGCAGCAGTTTGTTAATTTCAGTTGGGTTGATGGCCTGAATCACAGCCATGGCGTAGCCAGGTGGGGGCGGGGGGGGGGCAGAGTGCCCCCTCTGGAAAATGATTTGAGGGGGAAAGCTGGGAAATAAAAACACTGATATTTATGTTAAATCAGCACTTTTTGGATTCTTTCTCTTCGACCGGGAAATTTGCTTGTGATCGGGGAATTTTTTGCACCTACCGGGAAAATTGCCTCGGAACACTGGACTGGCTACCGCCTGATTCAAGACAGCATCAAGAGAAGCGAACTTCCAGAGCACAAAATGCTAGTTTTTCTAAAATCATTAAATCACTAAATGCACAAACCAACAAACATTTGGCACTTAAAAATTTGCTACTCTGGATTTAAATTAATTTGGGTTTTAGCTTTATGTGCACCGAGTCTGTGTGGCATGCCCCAACCACAAAAAAAGTCATTTAAAATGCAGTGATACAGAAATGTACAAAACACCCTACCAAAACTTCACTAAAGTAGGCATACTTTAATTGTGCAAGATTAACCATACAATCTGCGTCAACTATCCTTGGCCGAACATCAGACTTGCACGGTAGGCCCCATAAGTTCATTTTGTGATATCCATGCAACACATAACCAGTGAGAGGTCCAACTGAAAAGAAGTTTAGAATCCAGAGGTGACTTTCGTCATTTTCAACCAGGCCCACAGCTAGAATTTCTGGAGGGGTAGACTTTGCAAAAAGTGGACCTTTTCCCAAATGTGGCACTGGTTTTGCCATATGTGGGGCGGGGCGGATCCAGGAGTTCAATAGGGGGGCGCCAAATTTTCCGGGTCGCTGCGTACCGGGGAGACCAATATTTTTTAATCGGTTCGAAAAAAAATTAGAGGCCTGAGGGGGGTTACTACACAGCGCGATAATACGTCAGTCTTGGAGATCTACAGGGTTGCCTTGTGCGTTAAAAAGGAATTTTTTTACAGATACGTGTGCCTGGTGACCTGTGTGACGCTAGGGTGCCATGTGCTCTGCCAAAAATAGGGGCGCGCGCCGGGTGCGCCCCCTTAAATCCGCCACCTGTGGGGCATGGCAAAAGTGAAAGGGTAACCCAAATTTCAACCTTTTTCATTAAAAAATACTGGAAAATCCTTATATTTCTTGCTTGTTGCCTTGTTGCATGTTTTACAGCAAATTATCAACAAGGTAGCATGGAATTGTCCCTTAAAGAGGACACGGCAATATTTCCATCAGCAAATTACAAAATTCCTCAAAGCAATAACAAAACTTTTAAGAGGCGGCAATTTTCAAATTTTGCCGTTGTGTACAGGTATTGTTATTAAGCGTATAATGTGAAATGTAATGACTCAAAATTGTGTATTCATCATAAAGGAGGGGTTTTGCATATCGAATCGAGGGGGGATCCCTGATTATAATTAAAGGTAGTGTGGAAACACCAAATTCGCAGGTCCAACCCAACCACACAAAAAGGGTAGTCTTCTTGCCTTGGGCAAAATAACAGAAAAAAAAAACCAATGGATTTATGGTTGAAATTAAAAATTTATGATTAGTCAACCCTTTTCAATTTTTGACTAGCAAACGATTTTTCAATGACTAGTGAACCCCATTTTTACTTTATGACTAGCGAACCCCTTTTTATTTAGACTAGAGAAACCCTTTTTAATTTATGACTAGCGAACTTTTTTTAATGATAAATGAACAGTTGACTAGCAAACCCTATTAGGACTAGGCATTTTACCAGCTTAGGCTGGAATTAAGGGATTAGCAGCGAATTTACATCGAAAAAATAATCAATATTCATGTTTGTTTTTGGTACTGCATAGATATGACAAACATAACCTGCAGTGGTTGGCTTGAATCTGTGTATTAAAAAAAAAGGCGTATTTTTATTTCCGATCTAATTTCTATAGTGCGTATCAAAATTCCGGACTTGAAATAAAAAAGCCTTTTCTGGGTGAATATCATGATTTTTTTAAGCGTAATATTGTGCACATGATCAATAACATTCCTAAACACAAACAGGATTGATCTTAGTTATTCTGTGTACTGTAAACCATAAGAGCTGTTGATTGTAGATTTGGAGCGTAATCGTAATGCTCTATTACGGGAAGACGGATATAAATAATTTCCTCAAATACTTCATTTTACTTACTATTTGTGGTTTGTTTTTAAATAAAGCAGTTATTTGGAATTGTACATACTTATCCCTGATTTATAAGTTAAACAACATGTATCCCATTTTTCGATTCCTGCACATTCGCTGCTACATCCTTGAAACCCCGGTATGCACTGATGCTGCCACATAGTTTATTGATCCTCCTCGAGTCAGCACGTAAGTGCGATATCCAGTGGTCAAAGCTTTAAATTACGAGCCTTGACTAAAAGTGATGCCATACAAGAAATGCTGATTTTGTGATTTATGGAAGCGAAATGCACTTAAGGAAACATCATGCACCAGCCTAGGCAGTACATTAGCCCTGGGGGTGAGCTAGTATGCCCTTTGACTATACAACTATACTAGTAGAATCCGCCTCGGACAGCTCGTGTAAACCGAAAGGGCAAACGCATAATGAAATTGGCAGCCTCAAACGACTAAAACATGTCTGTTGAGGCGCTGAATTTGGGGAACCTCAACAAAATAAAATGTCGCATGCAGTTTATCTGTTATCACTAGCGCTTTCGTTTCCACGTTTTACACTAAGCCACCTAGACTCGTACATCAGCCATAAATTGTTAGCTTATATACACTGATATACAACCTACTAGCTAGTTGCATCAACCTAGACTGTGTTCAGTATTTATAAGCCCTGGATGGCGGATGTGGCCGTTTAGTGAACCAGGTTGAATGGCAACCTCAACATAGATTCACTTTTACTTCACGCCTACACTGTTGGCAAATACGCCACACCAGGACAGTGATAAAGGGTCCCTGTTACCATAATTACTGCAAATAGACTTCAAAGATTGGACCCTGGCCATGGATTGGACTAGTCATGTTGTAAACTATGTAATGAGTGGATCCACTATGCTTACCTGAAGTTCAATCGACAGACTAGAACCTAAAGGCTTTATTAGCTTTTATTACTTTAAGTGAGGCTAAGTATGGCCTAATTTCGACATTTGCCAAACCCCGGGTGCCAAAAACGGGGCTTTTTGATGAATTTCCCCTTTGATATGTACAAGAATGCCCTCGAAGTCAGTTATCAATTCCATCATCAGAGTAGATCGCGGGAGATAGCCGGATGACAGGCAGTTCCACATCAAAACGTATAGCGCTGCCGTGTGAACTTTACAATGCCTGGCAGAATACGGGCCATCATAAATTTTGATCCAGAACTTCTCTTAAAAAATGCAGGGGCTACTGTTGCACGAGTTTACGCTTTAAGCACAATAATAGCATTGTAGTATATAATTTTAGAAGCCCGAATTTCAAAAAAATGGCTTTGAGATTTTTTTAATTTTCTGCGATTTCTGCTTTCCTCTTTCCTCTTTTCTTTTTTTTCTTCAAAATTGAAGACGCGAAAATTTTGCCACTTTTTTCGACACATTTTTCCAGTGTACTACATGGTATAAAAACATTCTTACTGTTTATTTCATCCAACTTCGCGGTTAACTAAATTGCACACAGCGATAACATGTATGTCTATTTCCACCCTTAGTTCTGTTCGATTGTGCTGGCAAAAAATAATTAATTTGCGATATTTTCGGCTTCGTCATGAAATTTTTTGCTTGTTTACAGTTTCAAAACATCCCCTTCCGGGATCTCCAAAAAGTCCGGTTCGCGCATGCGCTATGCGTTTGCTCTAGAGTGGAAGCTTCACATGTTGTTTGGGCACGACGTACGCGGGCGCATATATCTTTGCGTTTCGTAAACTGCGGGCCTACAGCAATCGGCATGCAATCTGGTAGACGTGTCATAATTTATATCAAGTCCCAAGAGTGCAAATGGGGGGTGGTTTGCATTATTCCGTCAAGAGCGTCGTGAACAACATCATTACAGCGCGCATGACGGAATCAATTTGTAATAACCTCATTTGCACCCTTGGGACTTCTATATGAAACGTTTACCGCCCATCCTCCTGTGCGTAAACCGTGTTGGGTGGGGAAAGCTATGGCACGTCGCATCAACATTCGACGGTAATTATGAGCCACTGAATTTCTTCCTCATGTGGGAAGTAGGATTCATACACAGACTTAACCGAGCTGACTAATTTTCAGTTGTGTTCGATTTGCAAACCAATCATAACTATATAAAAAGTGATTTATCAAACAAGTTAATGCTGATGTTGTTGATATGTGTGGCGCATTGTTTGATATGCTTGATTAATGAGCTTCCGATCTTTAAAATAGATAACCTGAATTGCTAATTTAATTATCTTCCGAACAGTTTGGAAGTTAATGGCATAAACTAACTTGAAAGTGACCATCACTTAATCATTAGCTAGAATTCATTACGATATCCCAAATTGTGACTCGTATAAAGGAAGAGAGTTCTCTGCATGGCCTAGGTTAAATATCGCCTGTAGTTAACCGAGAGCGTGTGATAACAATTTGCTCACTGTGAAGATCACTCGTTCAATTGATTTAAAAAAAATGGTTCACTTTATTCATAAATTTAAAGGTGGATGACCCGATTTTAAAAGAATACAACGTTTTCTTCTGATGTAGAATGTCATCACCACAAAACCCCGTCTGAATTTTCATCCCGTTTTGATGTAAGAGCTTAAAAACGTGATTTTGTAATCCCCATAGAGGGGGTTTAATATTGGGTCGACCAAATGGGATACATGTCGCTCGAACAGCCAAACAAAATATCTTGTGCCTCTAAAAATTTCAAAGGATAAATGAGAAGAATAGTACCTTTCTTCAGACACAACATTTCTATACCACTTCCGGTTATTAAAATCTGGGGTTAGGGGGACGAGGCTAATTATTAGCGATCAGGACCATGGAACAGACAGACTGAGAGACAGACAGACAGACATTTGTCAAATCTAAGACGGGGCATATTGACATGTTTTTATATTTAAAGGAGGTATTTTGTCACCATCTTCATCAAGTTTCCCAGTAATTACTATTCAATGGTTAGAGTAAATATATATTTTATGAAAGTAGTACCAGTACGGCAATCTGGTGCCATCTGTGCAATTCAGACGATTCTTTTCAAAGTAAAAAGTCCCTGCTCATCACGCACAGAGTAAATAAGTGCCTTTTTGAGAGTAAGCTCCTTATAATTTCAAATGAATTAATTTAATATGTAATCAGTTCAAGCAATGAATTGTACTGAATTATCTAGATTTGTAATCGAAACGAGTGTTCTTGGGTTTTCAACTAAGCGAAGCAGAATAAAGTGGGTGAGCTGTCAGGAGTACAATTTACCCATCTTTCAGACAACTTGGACTTGCGTTATAACACGTCCTTCATCACTTTTAATCAGATGAGAAACTTACTGCATCATGTACAACATAGACGTCATCTATTTTTGTACCGTGGGCGTCATTTTTTGTTGTACTCTCAACCCAGCATCTTATAAGTTTCACTTTGTGTTGGCCTGTCTTTTGCATACCGAGACATTAAATAAATCAATACAATGTGGTGGTAATTTTGTTCGTGTTCGAACAACTACAAATGAGGGTTTCAAATAAGTTGGTAATAAAGAATTACTTTTTTGATGAATGAATTTTCAAATCGAAGCACTCTACAGTAATATTTTGAACTTTGACTTGCTTCTGCCTATTAATGTAAAACATGTGGTGAACGTATTGCATGTTCTGTTGCCTTTCTTATTTTAGTAGAGAATAAATAAAAAGTATGATTTTTCGTGTTAGGGCCTTTCGCCACACAAACCGTTTTAGGCGTGTTACAAAAACGATGATTCAACAAGAAGTTTAAACTCATTTCTATTATATTTTAGTAAAAATATCTGCGGAATTCCGTGTAAATTAATATTCCATTAAAAAGAGCAGTTTTCCAATGTCCTAAATTAAAAAAAAAAATTTGCTCGTACCAAACCCAAGTTATCATAATTTGAATAAAAACCACTCATTTCCCTGACTGTACACGTCTGGTGTAACTTGCATCAGCTTTTACACCAAATCAACAAGAAAGACTCCATTGGTTTGCAACTTTTGTTTGTTAAAATGTAAAGTTTTACTTTTATATCCATATTGAATCTCGCGAGTTCTTTAGACTGTTTTTCCTCTTGTAATACTTCTCTTGAAGAAGCACTCTTCATTCGATGTTTTGCAATTCTTTAAAACAAACATAATTGCAGAATAGCGGCGTAACATACCTTTGCAATGGGGGAAGGGTGCCGAGGCATTTTCTTGGGGGGGGGGCGAATTTGGTGGGGGTGCCATCTCCATAGATACTGTAAAAAGTTCAGTTCGTGGCTGGCGGGGAGGCACGGGTTCCGGGGGTGTGGGGAGGCTCGCACCCCTGCCCCCCACTGGTTATGCCACTGTTGCAGAAAGAGATTGCGATGAAAAACGTCAAAATGAGTAAAACTCATTTGTTGTACGTACAGCCTGTATCTTTACGGTCGAAGTCCCACTCTTCTAAAATAGTCTCTGATTCTCTCTCCGCAACCTTTTGAATCCGTGAACGTGTGCTCGCTCGCTCCCCCCCTCTCTCTCTCTCTCTCTCTCTAATTGACGGGTAACGGTATCACACACTGACCTCGTATACATGGATAGCGGGCTTTCGCACCGTTGAATAGTTGCGGATTGAAACAACGGAACGTCCCCAGTGGCCATTTTAAGCAGGGCAACATATTGGAAGGTCACCGTACTGATTCATTGCGAAGTCAATGCAACTGTGAATATTTATTGTATTCGAAAAAAAACTCTTAAATATTTTAATTAAAATTGTGGTGGTAGTAGCATCGACAAATATTCACAGTCCATAATACGCTAATTGCGCGATACAGACATCCTGAATGCGGTTTAATGTACTGTGTAGCTATTGGAGTGCAATTTGTTCAGTGTATCAAATATTATATTGCTGAAAAGGTTGAAACAATAAAATGTCTGCCAAAAAGAAATGATGTTTGTGAAACAAAAATTGTGTCATACATTATTGGTGTGAATATTTTACAGGAAAAATTTTCACTACCCGCCACTCTCCCCCCCTTGTTCTCCTCTCCCATCCCCTCTCCTCCCCGCCCTTGCCCCCTCCAGTTACGACTCTCTCCCCCTTACTCTCCCTCCCCTCCCTTAATTTTTTTCACTTTCCCTCCCCTCCCCTCCCTCTCCTTCCCCTCGCCTTCCACTTCCACTTCCCTCCCTTCCACTTCCCCCCCTCCCCCTTCACTTCCCTTCACTTCCCTTCCCCTTCCCTTCTTCCCTTTCCTTCTTCCCTTCCCTTCTTCCCTTCCCTCTTTGTTATTTTTAATTCATTTATATTCATATCATTGACCTTATTCATAAGGGTAAGTTGGAATTTCTTCGTTCATCCCATTCATTAATTCTTTCCTTCATTCATTCATTAATTCGTTTATTTAATCAAATCTGCCATTTCTCTATAACATGCTCTGCTAGTTATTCACTGTAATTTATTTATATTTTGACATTTTCCCTCATTTGGTTTCATTATTTTATTCGAATTCTCCTTTTTCAGTTATTTCTGCAGGTGATCTTTTTGCATATTCTATGCACGCTCGATTTCCCCATTCCCCCTCCTCATTCCTTCCCCTCCCCTTCCTTTCCCCCGCCTCCCATCGCCATTCCCCTGTCCCCAATCCCCCTCCCCCTTCCCCCTCCCCAATCCTTCCTCCCCCTCCCCTTCCATTCCCTCCCCACGCCCCTTTCCCATTATCCTCATCTCCTCTCCCCCTTCCCCTCCACTCCCCTCCCCACCTCACCCCACCCCTCCTTCCCCATCCTCCCTCCCCTCCTCCCCCTCCCCTTCCCCCTCCTCTCCCCATTCCCACTCCCCATTAACCCCATTCCCCCCTCCCCTCCCTCCCTCTCTCCTCTCCTCCCCCTTCTCTTCCCCCTCCCCCACTTCCCCTCCTCCCCCTCCCCCTTCCCTTTCCCTCCCTTCTCCTGCCCCTCCCCCTCTCCCCTTCCCTCCCATTTTCCCCCTCCCCTCTTCCCAAAAACAAAAAAACCCTCCCCTTCCCGCTCCTCTGTCCCCTCCCTTCCTCTCCGCCCTTCCCTCTCCCCCTTCCCCCTCCCCCGTCCCTCCCTCTCCCTCCCCTTCTCTTCCCGTCACCCAATTCTCCTTGCCCTCCCTCCCCCTTCCCTTCCCTCCTCTCCTCTCCTCTCTGTTCCTCCCCTCACCCTCCCATTCCCCCCTCCCCTCCCTCCACTGCTCCCTCCCCTCCCCTTCCTCTCCCCATTCCCCCCTACCCATGTTTCCCCCTCTCCCCTCCCTCCCTTTCCCTTCCCCTTCCTTCCCTTCCCTTCCCCCCTCCCCACCCCCTCCCCCATTCCCTCCCAACCTCCATCCTTTCTTTTTCTTATTTTTTTATATTTAATCTATAATGAAAGGCAATTTTGGATTCGTTCGTTCGTTCATTCATCATCATTCATTCATTCAATTCAGTCATTTCATTCATTCAATTCATCTTTCCTATATTTATTATACAAATATGCAAATTATCTTATGTTATCAACATGCTCTGCTATTTATTTGCTTCATTTATTCTTTATTAGTTCACATTTCCTCAGTTTATTTCACATTATTTTTTCCGGAAATTTTCTTTATTTTGTTCATTAATGGTTTGTTTGAAATACAAAAGTCCTTTGTGGTGAAAAAAACCTCTTCGTTTTCCCTATTTTTGAGTAAATTCAATTTTACGTACAAGTGCCATTGAGAGTAGTGCAGTAACGACGGGTTCTTGCCCTCTACAAAATGGAGGACAAAATTTTCACTTCTCGATCGGCCGCCCGCTATCCATGTAATAGAGGTCGTGTATCACTTGCATTGAACATGTCTGCTGTCATACCTCGTCAATGAAAAGCAAACAACCCCATCCCCAGTTTTTTTTTCGAAAACGGGTTTCACAAACCGTCGTGTGAGTGCAACGTACTCGTATCTACAATTTCCTTTTATACTGACTTTTGTCTTTCATCTATCAATAAAACCAATGAAGTGTCTCGAATCATTTTAAGAATGAATTCACTAAAATCATCAAAATGACACTATTTAATGTTTTGGCACTACGAAACTATTAACCGATAGTACCTTTGTCATCATATCCTGGGAGCTGCATACATTTGTACATATCTCGAGTAAAAAGGGTTTAAGTGATTAAATTAGTAACAGCCTGGCATGAACCCCTGAAATGCGAAGTGTTGCAAACGTGGTATTAAGGACGGAGACAAATAAATTTTTAGAATAATGTAATTTAAAAGAGTTACAAGTATAAATATTAAGGAAATGCATTGTTGATGACCATTTCTAAGAATAATGTGATTCTTAAGTTCTGCACATTGGTTGCCTTAAGGATGTAGACGATCTTGGACAAGATGCGGACTTCCAACAGTTTTTTAAGAGAGAACCCTCTAAAACGTTTGGATAGGCGCGCATGCAAGAGCGTCGAGCTGCCCAGTATCTAATGTGAAGCAGCCCTGTGTCCGGACAGAGACCTGGTGCCAACCCATTAAATCCAATAGAGAGAGAGAGAGAGAGAGAGAGGGAGATTCTTCAGTAAGTCCAACCTCTTGATCAGTCCTCTAAGGAGTTTTTAGGAGAGTCGCATTGGTAGAAAGAAGACATGTTACAAATCGAGTACCATCATTGGTATTAAACCTGGTAAGCATCTCCCACCTGTAGTTGACTTCTCATGGGCTGATTGGCGATGCTCAACAGATTGAGCACCAGAAATCGTCCGCTGTAAGGGGTTTCCTTGCAGAAAGTGGGGGCGACTGAAGCAATCATGACACTACTGTGGTTGTGGAACAGTAACACAGACATTGGAACACCTCCCTCCCTTGGTCTACCCACTGTTGGAGCAACAATGCATAGACAAGGACCTTGCGGAATTCGTGAAGCGCCAGAACGTGGTACTCATCTCTGGCTGGATCATTATTTAGAAACCACTATGTTTGGACACGATAGAGAAATAATGATTTGTTGTATCAAAGCTTTCAATATTCTAATAAAAAATGTATTAGTTGCTGAGATCAGAAATGAATTCTCATCAGTGGACCATAATATGAGGTATTTGCCCCCCTATGGATTACACCGCGCATCAATCTTGCAATTGGCTCTCGAAAGTTAAATGGTCATCTGGGGTAAAAATTTACAATGCTGCAGATTATGTAAATGTGCCCAATTATTGCTCTCTTTTTCTTGGGCATAATAATTTTTGAGTGACATCTCTGTATACAAATTTTGAGGTCAATATCGGTGACCCTATAGATCATGTAGATTCCTTGTTTACGTTTTTGCCACACGAATTACGCAAACCAATGCGCAAACTGGTAAAATTAAGACAACAACTACCAATTTTTTCACCAGTTTGCAAGAAAATGGGGAGCATTGTAAGTTTTTTACCCCAGGATGACCTTGAACCTTAATAGGGTTGTACCTGTTTAAAGGTCAGAACTAGACAAACTATACCTTTTTAATCCTTATAACGAGACCAGTTTATTGTTATGCATTTAAATACAATTTGACTTATTTCAAAAGTCACCCCTTACTAATTTTAACCCCTTATTTTACAATGTTCCCCACTTTTCCCAGTTTTGGACCCAAGATTCCTGAAGTCAGCACCCTTCAAACTATACCAATAGAAAAACAATCTAACCTGTTTCAAGTGTGACTTATCTGGGTCATGCTTTATCATTAAGATGATGTCATTGTGTCGGTCTTCCAGAGTCCTGCTTTGCTTGTGAGAAGACTGTAATAGAATCCAAGTCTTCGCACACATTGCACTAAGCGAATAGGTTATTCCCTAAAGGCCTAGACCTCATATAGTCTCTCATTTTAGCTTATGAAGGTATCTAGGCATCGCTTCATACACAACCAATTCTTCATGGGAGTTTACCTTTGAAGTGACCTATTAAGTACCGCGGAGTACCACCCTAAGGGACCACTCGCCCGGCCGCCAAAGTGGGGGTAACCACCCCCAGGTACCACGCAGTAGCTAACCACTAGTCACAACAAAACCATGCATGCTGGAATACCTGCATGGGTACTCCCAGGCAAATGAGCTTTGATCTTTTGTGTGGATTATTTTAGTAATTTTATCCATTAATTTACATTTTTTGGTCCCATATGTTATATGTTTTTTACACAAAAGTCATTTATAGGGGGTTTGTGGTGATGCTCCCCTCAATATAGAGTTATTGGAAGCTTGAAAATATTGCAGAAAGTTGTAACCAACAATGGAATGTTTAGCACCCTCTATGTCTACTGTGCTCCTGCCTACAAGGCACACCCGGTATGGGAGTACCTGTGAAGGTACTCCCGTGTAGTAGCTTAGCTGCAGAGGTACTCCATCACTGGTGGCCTACGTGTGTACCTGCCAGTCACCTAGCTGGCAAATGCAGAGTACACTATACGATTGGTACTGCTAAGTAAACCTAGCTGCTATCCATCCAGTGGTTTGTATACTTCAACAGTACCTTAGTTGTAGGTCTGCCATCAATAGTTGCTCATGGGGTACCCTTGGAGTATAGCTAAGAGTACCCATGGAGTAGGCCTAATCTCTGGGGTTTACAAACACCGTGAGTAGGAATCTTGCTGTGTAATAAAGTAATGTCAACATCTGCCTGTTTCTTCATTTAAGTCATAATTTTCATTGACATGTACATTCTCTGGGCCTTTCTTAATTGTTCAAGATAGCATGTCCCGGAAGTGTCTCAGACTCTCTCCCTCATTTTTTTCTTCTCGCTACAATATTTTGGGGATAAAACACACACTGTTTGGCGTAACATGATAAGTTTGTAAAACACCAATTCAAAATTGATGGTCAAATATAAAAATATTATTATAGAGGTCCTTCCCTCCTTACCGGTGATGTCCTGTAATGACACTTATCATCAGTTGTTGTTCTGTTTTGTTTTCCAACGCAATACCTATATTTACATAAACTTGGTCGTTGTGTTAGGGTTATTGAATCGGACCAACCCCTATTAGGATTTTGTACCAAAAATCCAAATTACAAATTTTTCTTTTCTTCTGAACATTTTCATATAAGTCAATAAAACCTAAAACAAAAATCTTGCCAAAGATACGATAATGGACAAGCGAATCCTTAACAAATTAGACACGACCGTTCCATAATTTTCACAGAAAAAAAACACTTTGTATCCTGTGTTTTATTGACACACGCTGGAGGTAAACGTAAATTTTCTGGAATTGCAGGGAGAAATGGTGAACAATTTTTGAACCACCCTGTACAGCAGGGGGGAGGACGCCCGATGTTCGATACTAGAGTTGGGATTTTGGAGGTTGCGAGGTTCCTGTGGAGCTCTATGGAAAAAACCCCTAAATCGGCATTAATATGCCTGATTGACTGATTGATTCCTCCAAAACCGCTTGATGAATTCATTCAATTTTTACCATACGACAAGAAGACATCATTTAAAGCAATTTTGTTCTGCGAACTTTTAGTTCGTAGAAGAAATTTGGAGAAAAATGCATTTGAAAACTCAATTTTCGCGCCATTTCAAAAATCCCTAGACTGCTGAGAACGTTATTTCTTCAAATTTAGTCTCATTCTCATGTATATGGGGTCCTACCACGCCTAGTGCACACGAGACTACGGCGCTCATGCAACACAACGTATACCCGACGTATTGACAGGATCTGGCTCATATCGCACCATATTTTGCTCAAATTTCCTTTCCAAGACTTGATTTGTCATAGTTGATCGCATTTTTTCGTGAAGTTAACGTATAAGATTCGTTTTATGGGTGTGGCCTTTTGCAGTAAACCGTTTTCGCACAGTTATGACAGAAAAATGACCGTATCATGAGCCTTTAACACCATAGAATCTATATACATGTTTACTGGGCATTTATATAGAGTGCTAATTTTCCGAGGGATGCCAAATAAATCCGACCTCCCCCCCGCTGTACAGCATTATTGGAGCTCTAGATTTTGCAGTGTATAGAATTATACATTATGTCAGTTTCTGTAACTTGTATGCCTTTTGAATACACCAACAAGATAAAAATGTCAGCTTATTTAATAATGCATGTTTCTACCTCATTATGGCGGTTCTTTCTGCAATGATAAATGACGTTATATTTAATGAATATTTTGCCATTCGCTATTATTGCTGTTGGACCAATTTGCCATCATTATAAATAATTCAGTATGGTGGCGATAAATAATATTAAAAAATGGTATCAATAAGTAATTTCTCCCGACGCACAGACTACCTCGGCTTTGATGGCTTATTGAGAAAGTGTGTGTTACAAATGGTTTATGTCATGTTTCAATTTAGGACTAATAAAAGTATACGAGTTAGCGAGAAAATTAGGCTTCATCTCATAGTGCCAACATAGAATACTTTCAAACAATAATGGAAAGGAATAAATACACGACAATCAAGACTAACACTCAGAGCATATAAAAAGGGCGACGCGACATATTCACATTTCACAAATCCTCTTTCCGTTTTGGGAATACAGTAGGCTTAATTACACTTTAATTACACTACATATGCATTAACTTTCATAGTATGATAGGGAAATATATAATACCTATTCTGA